>JAQIXA010001535.1:0-24092 GCA_034699045.1 Nanhermannia cf. coronata Gr-Ori-00579
ACGTAAAATTCCGTTTCCGCAGTTCAGTCCGGATTTTTTTTCGTAGCCGAATTTATAAACACCAGAACAAGTTTTTCCCTAGATTGAGACACCCTGCTTAAAAAAGCATAATTTCCTTATCTCTATATACCTTTTTTTATTTTCAGTATTTTCTTAACATAACTGAACTTATTTTATAGAATTTCAAAAAATAGGGCAAAATATTTGTAAATTATCATTCAGACAGACTCAAGGTTAATGAATGTGAGCTTTTTTTTAACTATTCAGTTTTTTTAAGTTATATTTATGCCTGTGTTTGATTTAGCTTTTAATAGGGGTGAGTTTGATCTTTTTTGGGGTGAAAATAAAACTAATTTGGGGTGAAAATAATCTGGGGTGAAAAAAATCGATTTGAGGTCAAAAAAAGTCGAAAAGGGGTGACTTTAAATCGGATCCTTTTATAATTTATAATTACCCAAAACAATGGTTCATCTGTTTAATCATATTATTTTGAAGCAATTTTTGACAATTTATTGATATAAAATATTTATTTTATTTTATTTATAGTAATCAAATATTGGTAAATAATTGATATGGACCAAGAAGTTAAAAAAGCAAAATTTTGTTCAACCACAGTTTGTCGTGTTTCAGCTGCTGGACCTGGAGATTTTGTCCAGTGTCAAAAATGTCGTGTATGGATCCATAAAGTTTTCTTTGGATTGACCGGGGATTTGCTGGAAATTTTCGAGGGTTTTGAGTCGAGAGGTCAAGAATTTCCATTCACCATTCTTTGCTCACAATGTAGAATATTTCCAGAGAAGCCAGATGACAATAAGGTACGTGTTTAAGATAACATAATAAACCCTTTATATAACAACGACACACCATATATTATAATTGTTTATTTAACAAAGGTTATGTTATAATTATAATTGAACCCAGTTGTAAATAATTTTTAATTTGTTTTTTAGATGTTAATCAATCATGGTGAAGGCATGACAAACACCCGAAAAAATCCATTTGAAATTGATTGTGTAAGCTGCAACCAATACTTTAAAACTATAAAAAACACTTATTACTTTATATTTTATTATATATTTTTTATATCTGTATATCTGTTCTGTATAGGTTGTGCAAGTTATCCTTGAGCACTTGAATATTCGAGATTTAGTTAACATCCGGCTAGTGAATAAATTGTGTAATGAAACTGCGTCCAGGCTTCTCTCAAAAGACTCAAGACAAGAACAAATGAAGATTTATGATGTCAAAAATTCAGATTTAGAAGATTGTCTCCAGTTTATGAAGAATTCAAACCAGAAGAAATTATTTCGTCAATTGGAGCTGAAGCTTTATTTGTATCCAAATCCAAATACTGATGAAAAACATAACAGTTTTTTTCAAAAATGCAATGAAGTGTTTAACAAAATGGTCAAGATATCAAGGCCTACAAATGTATCGTTTTGTGTTTCTACATGTGGTGGATATTTAAAAAAAATGGAACACAGCTATACCTCCTTTTTAACTCTTTTTACCAATGTTAGTGAGAATGTTGTGGACCTAAAACTTGAATTTGGATGGGGCATGAAAAATTTTGATCCAACTCTTTTTTGTGTGCCGAAATTCTCCAAACTCAAATCACTTGCGATCCATCTTTTATTACCAGAGATTTCAAAATTAGTGAAATTGATGATTAAAAATTCTCCAAAATTAACAACTCTAAGTTTGTATTCATGTAGTCGTGGTGGGGGTGAAGGTGATTCGTATATGTATATAGACGATTATATCAGGGAAGAAAATGAGCATTGCATTTTGTCTGAAGAATCAGCCATTAATTTACAACAATTAAAATTACATGATGTTCATTTTAATTTTGAAACAATTCTTAAGCAAATGAAACTCAAAACTTTATCTCTACATCCAATAAGATATAGGTGGGACTGGGACGATGGCGAATTTGATCCTGATTTTGGAAAATTAAGTCGTTTCCTTGAGGTTCAAAATGAGACTTTGGGAACTTTAAAAATTTATTTGGACGCTCCAGAATTTAGAGAATTAAGCGATGAGAATCTAGAAACTACTCAAATGGATCTACCAAGATTGGAGAATGTGACACATTTCCTAATAGCATTTAAACCGTGTGACATGGGTGAGTATGGATTTCATGACATAGTGTGCAATACTAGTGAAATTTGGCCAGTAAAGCCCATTGATTTATCTGCAAAATTACCAAATTTGAAGAAAATCACAATCAAATATTGTAAAAGTTGGGCTTTAAGTTTTGACCAAGGACGAAATTATCCTCATGTGACTGAACTTGTAATTGTTAATTGTATGGATGGAAATTTGGAAAAATTTGTTCAACTTTTTCCTCAAATTGAATTTTTGGCTTTGAAAAAATTCTGCTATTCTGATTATGTCAAAGACAAATATCACACTGAATTGAAGAATATTAAAGGATGGTCTGTGAGTTTGAAAAGAATTGAAATCAACTGCGAATACTTCCACCTGGATAAATTTGATTTCGAAAATTTGATTTGCCTTGAAAGTAAGTTGCAAAAATTTTGAAATGAATCTTGAAGAATTTTGTACAATTTTGTTTTTTGAATTTTAGATTTGAAAAGTATCAAAATATCTAGCGAAAAAAGTTCGGTTCATCGCATTCCAGATTATTTTATTTGTCCTAATTTTCAACCCCTTTTCCAAATTCCAGTTTTATCAGAAGTGGTTATTAAAAATTTCAAGGTAAATTTTGGAAAATATTTAATCACACAGATAATATTATTATAACCTTACTCATTCACCTAATTTCATAATTGCTAATACATATCTCGAAAAATTGTTTGTTTTTTTAGATTTTAAGGTGGATTGTCGAGGATTTACGTGAGAAATACCCAAGTTTGGATTATTCGTTTTACTATCCTAATTCTAAGTAGCCTAAAATGTAAGTTCTTGCCTTAAATCTAAAAATTTATAGCCTAATATAATACACCTAATCATAATTTTTTTTTTGATTTTTTAGATTCTCAAAATTATCAAAATTTCTCCCTGCTCTTATGTATTTCATATCATTCTATTTATCCAGATTTGTTTGAGAATTATCCAATTTAAGTAAGGCCTTTTCATTGTTAATACTTTTAAACTATATATTAAAATAACTACCTATTTAATATAATAATTAGGATACTTTTAAAAACAAAAATCGTTTGTTCTAGTGTTCTACAGCCTACATCACAGTAAATTATCATAATCTATACTTACCTATTATAATTTTATTATACGCTATAAAAAACCCTTGTAGAAACCTGTATTCTAAGTTATTTGTAGTGAAAAATAAAAGGTAAATCTATAAACAAAAATTCTATCTTGTATATTGTATATTGGGTATTTATTGATTTGTATATATAATTGTGCTTATGTATAACTAGGATTTAATTAACTACTTTTTTTAAAAAATGTTGAATGAGTTAATAGAAAAGGTTAACCAGGATTTATAAAAGGTATACTATAGCAAAATTAATAGTGTTCTATTCTGACTTTGATATAATGGACAACTATTATGTATCCATAATTAATTAATAATATAGACTGTATTATTCATAATATTATGTTACGAATGTTTTAAATTTTTTTATTATTCAAAATTAATTGAAATTCAAAGTAATTTTTGATCGAATACCTTACATAAATAATAACTAGGCTTTAATCAACTCACTAGAAGTTGAATATTAATTGTGCGAGCAAAGCATTGAAATGTTATTTTATCAAATAAAAAAATTTGCGGTTCCGGTGGACGCTTAAAGGGTCCCAGCACCACAAGGGGTGGGGCCACATGGGATTTTTGTCGAAATGGCACACCCCCACCCTTTGGAGGTCCTTCATGTCAAGTTTGGTTAAGATCGGTCCAGTGGTTCTCGAGTTATCCTCTGGACAGACAGACAGACAGACAGACGGACAAAGTGCAAGCAAAGTTGAATATTAAGTGCTCGCTTCGCTCGCACCATTATGTAATTTTAATAGGGTTATACATAATTGAAAGGGTATTTTATTAAAACAAATATTTTATCAACTATATTTGATTAAATAATTTTAATTATTTGTTACAAACTAATTAAAAAAGATCAATAGGCATATTCTAGTGATACTTAAAATAGTTAATTTTCCTATCCTATTAAGTAACATGGTATATTAATTTTTTTTATAAAACCTCATTATAAAAAGAAAAAATTAATGAAAATGAAAAATTTTGAATTATATCTATTAAACTAATAAGAAAATTATTTCCAATTTCATAAAAAATGTAAATTTTTATAACAATTGGACCACACGATTGGACCACACTTTGCGTATACCTATTTTTAGAATACATTTGATAGTAGTCAATGATCAAAGCTTCTGAATTTGATTTAATTTCTTTAGATAATTTTACTTCTAAAAACATAAAAAGCAAAGTAATTGTCCATCCTAAAGATCCACATATAGCGAATATAATTGAAGTTTTTAAAAATTTAACAATAATAAATGAACAAATTATAGAAACTAAAGAAGCATGTAAAAACATTGAAAAAATTAGCCATTGACCCCAAGTATCTGAATAAAACGAATGCAAAACTTGGATTTGTCTATATATTGATATCAGATTGGGCGTTTCATGATTATTATATTGTAATTTTTTTCTTAAAATTTTAAAATAGCCAATTATTGTTATATCGTACATTAGGTATTGTAAGGCTATTATGAAGGTGAATGCTAGCAGAATTATGTGATAAATTATATCATTAAATATGTAAAATATTAAAAATAGTGTATTTTTCCCACCAATATAAATATAGACCAAATATCCTGCCTCCGGAAAAATCCAATAACCTAAAAAATACATACTAATTGGACGAGCGAAGCGAGCACTTACTATTCAACTTTGCTTGCACTTTGTCCGTCTGTCCGTTTGTCTGTCTCATGTCTGTCCAGAGGATAACTCGAGAACTACTGGACCGATCTTAACCAAACTTGACATGAAGGACCCCCATAGGATCTCGGTGTGCCATTTCGAAATTTTTTCAGATTGCCCTATCCCTTGGGGTTTAGAAGACCCTTTAAGGGTTCCCATGTTAACCAAATGGGAAAAATCAAAAATGAGGTTTAAGTGGCTTTAGGGTTAATCGATGACGGGGATTCCGAATATGACATCTATTTAAACAGAAAATTGACCTTTGACCCCGGAAAATGTGGCAACTTGAGATGCTTTCATCGCTTTGCTCGCCCAATATATAAACAACTGCTAAAAGAGCTGTTGATTAAGTTCTAGTTGTAAGTATATGGTAACTTAATTACCATATAAGATGCATACTTTCCACGATCACCCTTTTGGTAGTAATTAACAAGCTAAATATAGCTTATTATTATTTATTCCTTACCAGCCATAAGTGTTAGAGGTATAAAATTAATTGCCAATATCACAAATTTGACTATATTTTCGATATAAATTGTAAAAGTAGAAATTTCACTTTGGAAATTTTCTATTTAATAAAAAAAATTAATTAATTAATTAATAGCAAGGCATTTAATATAAATATTTATTTTACCATATTGTTGACTTATTTTCAACAAATTGTTGACAAAAACTCGAATTACCTTCTCTTTTTTAAAAGTAATTGGAATATAGATTATCAACCAATTTACCACAATAACATAAGAGATTTCTATAATTGTTATAATTGGCCTTTTTAATTCAGTAAAAATACATTTATGGAGAAAACATGCATTTTTTGTTAAAAAATTTAGTAGAAGCCAACTTAATACAATTTTTTTAATCCTAATTGATAATTTTGTATTCGATGCTGGAATTAAAATCCAAATTTGAGTATTGACATCAAATGGCAGAATTTTCAAATTAGCATAAAATTTTATGAAACTAAATATTGTTACCATTAATTTTTTGCTCAACATTTTGAAAAATTTTAATTTGTTAACTTTTTCAATTGCGGATATTTTAAGCAAGAACAAACTGTTAGAGGTATTGAAAATAACTAACTCAAACTAAATTAGCCATTTAATATTACAGACTTTGTAATAAATATTTAATTTGAAATTTAATACAATTTTTAATTTTTAATCAGCTATACTTAATTTGAATTTTCTTATAATCTGTTATTACAAATTCAGAATCTAATTTCAGATTCAGAAGGAAGATTAATAAACTAATCCTAAGTTATTATAACATAGAGTTCACTGTTATAGTATGAATATTTAATAGGAATTAGTATTATAATCAAAGGATTCTGGCTGGGTCGGTAATCAAAAATTCACTATGTAAAAAAATTCCCTTTCTCTTTTCTATTTCTAAGGTAGTACTTTATACTTCTTTTTTTTTACCCTACTCTCAATTCGCCTGATTGGTCCAATGGTTAAGGCGCTGCCTACTACGTTCTTTCGGTTGACGGTGGCTGACGCGGGTTCGAATCCCTCTGGGTTCTAATTATTTTTGCACTTTTTTGCGTTTTTTTGTTATTTTTCTACTTTTTGACCTTTTTAAGGTCAAATTAACAGCCAAAAAGAATTTTGGGCTTAATACTAGTTTTAAAAAATATATATACTCAATACCAATATCTTATGTATTTTGAATTTTAAATTTAAAAAGCTTCAAAATATCTCGAGAAAAACGTTCAATTCATCGTATTCCAGATTATTTAAAATTTTCCGAATTTCCAACCCTCTTTCAAAATACTTCCAACTTTATCACAAGATGTGGTCATTAAATAATTTAAGGTAAAATTTGGATAATTTTTAGCTGATAATATTAGAACCTCACTCTCGAATAGATAATACCTTAGACAATGGCTCTCGAATAATTTTTTTTTAGATTTTTAAGTAGAATTGTTTTGTTGTTAAGGATTTGCCCTAGGAGTACAATTTTTTTAATCCTAATCGATAATTTTGTATTCAATGCTGGAATTAAAACCCCAGTTTAAAGTTTGGATTAGTCATTTTATCATAATTACTTTGTATATGTATTTTTTAAGAGTTTTCTTTAATTATATACGTAATTTGGATAATTATTTCAATTTTCTTATATTTATAATTTTATAGCCTTTATACACTCTAGCCTAATTTTTCTTTTGATTTTTTAGATCTTGAAAATTTCTCTTATGTATCTTTCTTCAAATCATTTTATTATCTTTATCATAACAAATAATATGTGTAAAATTACATTGTTAATCATTTAAATCTGATAATAATTTCTATAATTTATAATTCACAAGCAACCAAGTGATAATTTGCACAGAATTCTTCGTCCCATGGTCTCGTGGAAACTGATGGTGGAGCACCAGTAGCTAAAAAATTTATAAAAATTAATTTGTTGTAATAATTACCTCATTATTATAGCCGCTCACTAATAATAATAATAGTCGAAATAGTTAATTATTTATGTTTTACTTGATTGGAATAGTAGGCAACATTTGTCCATATCTCTGGGTATTAAAGAAGGGTTAAAATGCCATGGTGTCCAATTAATTGGTGTCATATTGTCTATAAATTACATAATTAAATTTTTTTTATCAAAATAGGCCAAGCAATTTCTACATTTACCGTTCCAAAAGTATTTATTATTAGTTTCAAGATCGTTTCCCGAAGTCCAGAATGCATCGATACCTTAAATATAAAATTTAATCAAAGGATATATTGGGGTTCTAATGAGCTTTCTGGCCTTTATATGAGATTTAAGATGCAAAGGCCTCAAATTCAAAGCAGGATGTTATATCCTTTTACTTTTGAATATAAATAATTTTTTTGAAAAATTTAGGTTACCTCTGTTGAATAACAATTGGCGAAGTTGAGCGTCTTTATTAGCACCTGGTATACCTACGATTTTGAGCCCAGCGGCATCACAGTAATATTGAGCTTGGTACCAGGTCACCTGTGATTTAATTACAAAATAAGTCTTAAATTAGATAAAAATAAAAATTTAATTTCTACAATATTTTGAGTGAATTAAAAAAATTTCAAACAAAGGGTAAAGTTAGACCAAAATTTTGAGTTGTAAATTCAACCAAAATAGGTATAAAATATATAAAAAAAATATCATACCGAGGCTGTTGAAATAAATATTTCCGGTGGGCCTTCGTTTTTAACAGTGCCAAGAGGAACCAATCCTAAAAAATTTAAAAAAATAAGTTTTAGTGAGGTAATTGTTACAGAATTATATGACATGTCATTTTCATATTAAAATCAAATGAATATATTTGGATTATAATGAGCTTTCTGGCCTTTGTATGAGGTTTATTATTTAAAGGCCTGAAAGCCTTTTATATCCTTTAAAAATTTACTAATAATAATTGCTATTAAAATTGAAAAATTACCAAATTTTTCGTATTGGGCTGAACAAGTGGCAAAAAATAATGCCAAAAATATTAGACAGACTAAATTATTGGCCATTTCGAACTTTTTATTATTTTATAATTGTTAGATTGTTTATAGAAATACTCTGACTTTTGACTGATGAATTATTAGAGAAAAAACCTGGCTTTTATACCGCTCAAATTTTAAAAAAAAACGTATTATAATCGTATTGGTTTTGTTTTTATCTTATTATTATAGAAAATAACAGAGAGATTATTTGTTTTAAGTGTTTTTATTATATTTACAAATCAATTCTATTTGAATGTAATCTAAAAAATCTTTTAATTTGCAATTTATCTTTGTAAATATTTTATTTTTATACTAAAAATGAAATGTTATGGGTTTTAAAAATAAACCAAGTCATAAAATGATACTTGATTGTTTCGCAATCAAAATATGTGATATGTGCATTTACTAAAAAAATCACGATAAGGGAATTTTCAATAATTTGAAATCTTAAAATTCATAATAAATCAAGGAAATTATCTTGTTTTTGTTGAAACTAAATTGAATCATATATCGGTATTTAAAAAAATTAAGATATCTACATACTAGAAAACATTATATTTGTTTAGTTTAAAAAACGTTTGGTTTTACAATAACAAAAGATTAAATAAATTGATAAAGATATCTAGTTTGAAGTTCTAATCCTTTGATTTAAATTAATCTATTTACTAATAAATTCAATTTACGTTTTTAACTAAATTATTGCCTTGAAATTTTGCAGTTTGCCTTTTGTATTTATGATATTACTCTAATTTTACGTTGACATGTTATTAGTATAATTACTAATTACTATAGTCACACTCACAATACAATTTAGGAAAATATTGAATATATAAAATTGAGAAACTATAATGATATAAGTACATATGTGTTGAAAGAACAATTTGGACGATTTTCATCCGCAAAAAAATTGTCTGAAATTTGGCATAGTTATAAGACCTATCACTTTGCTAAGCAATCATGCTGCACTAATTTTCCAAAAAAAATTCATTTCAAAAATTTCTCTCTAGGTTCAACAAAGAATTATTTGAAAAAAAATGCAACTTTATCAGTCGTCTTAAAAGATAAAAGAAAATAGTTTACGCTACAGAAATTAGCATAAAATTTAGCTTATATAGGCTTTTTATGGATTTTCAAAAATTCAAAATTTTGAAATATTTTAAGAATACTTTGAACCCTCGGGCTTTAGCCATAGCGCAATTCACCGGAATTTTATTAGAAATGAGTTGTAATAAGTTTTCATGCCTTTATATGAATTTACATGGTATATCTAGCCTGGCCAAAGAGTTTCTTTGCAGAGTTGTAAAGAAAATAATCTTTGAGTTATATGTAATAAGATTCCTGGCCTTTATATGAGGTTTAACATGCAAAGACCTGAAAACAAAAATTCTGAAAATCGGACATAAATTGACCGAATTGAATTTTGATTTGAATTTTGATCTGCTTTAATTTTGTAGCCATAAATTTTGGTATTCGTATTTGTAGCAAATATTATATACGGTTTTTATAGCAAACATTTCAAAAAAAATTCTTTGTTAAACTAGCGAAAAGTCTTTTTTTCGAGACGAATTTTTTTGAGGTCCCATTGAAAATTAGTCATTTTGCTACAGAATGCAATGATAGATCTTATAACTGTGCCAAATTTCAGACAATTTGGCAGGATGTAAATCAGCCAAATAATTTGTCCCATGTTCTTTCGATACATACATATCATTATAGTTTCTCAATTTTACATCTACCTAATATTTTCCTAAAGTATGACATAATACACTAGTAATTAAGTATACTAACAAAATATCAACGTAAAATTATGAGTCATGCCCATGCCATAAATATAAATCGTTTAGCATAAAGTAAATTCAATTTTTTAGTAAATAGATTAATTTAAATCCAAGGATTAAAACTTCAAATTAAATTAAGTATCTTTATCATATTTGTAAACCCAAACGTTTTTTTAACTAAACAAATACAGTTTCAGTAAAAACAGTCTTAAATCTTTAAATATAGGGTAACTAATAATAAATGATTTAATTTAATATTGTCAAAATAATCTCTTTGATATATGTAATATGAATTTTAAGATATCAATTTATTGGAAATTCCCTGAATGAATATTTTAGAAAATAAAATGCCATATTTTTTTGATTGCAAATCTTTCATGATCATTTGTCATTTTTTTGATTTTCCAAAGTATTTTCAGATGTCAGAGGCCAACTATTAAGCTAAATATAAGTGTTTTGAAATTGACTACTTAGAGTGTTTAAATTACGACATTTTTAAAACTCCTTTCGTTAAAAAATTGCATGATTTATGAATTATTGATCATTAATGATTTATTTTTAATCAAAATTAATATATATAAACGTCTCATTTTTTTCAAATTTTTGTATTTCAAATTACATTAAATAATTTTATTTTCTCATATTTCAACTAGATATATGACTTTTTTTACCAAATATATATTATAGAATTTATAGAACATAATAGATAAATACTAGTTAATTTTGTTAAATATGTACTAATTTATTTTTTAAAAATATTTTAATTTAGAGAACTAGACAATTTGCAAAATCATGATAATTGCATTGACCCAATTCACCATTTCCTTCTGGATAATTCCAATCCCAATTTAGACCTAATTTTAAAATTTGTAAAAAAATATATTTTTTATATATTAGTTTACTTGTAATATATGTTATATAATGTACCAGCTGGACAGTGCATTTTAGTTTGGATTTCATTACTGCAGCTCCAGTAAGCATTGCAGTCCTCGTAATTTCTGAAATTTCCATTAATTTTTCCCTCGCATGTAAAATCTGACTGACTTTGAGAACAAGTTGGAAAATTTCCATTCCAGTTCACTTGATCTCCGATATTTTGACAAATTAGAAATTTAGGACCATTTATTAGGTATCCATCATGACAACTAAAATTTGCTATTGAATTTATTTGATAATTCGGAACCAAAAAAAATCCATTAGTAATTTCGGTTATTTCAGGGCAGAGTAGAATAGGTTCTTCAATGATTTCGATAATTTCTTTTAGCTCGTCTGAAACCTTTTTTAGGATTGAATAAAACAGTTTCAAATATGAAGTTCAACATGTAAAGACCTGAGCATAAAAACCCATTTTATCCTTTAAAAATTCAATTTATACCTGTTTAGTTCCATTTGCCAGGCTGATAGAGCCGGTTGTAAGAAAATCGAAAAGACAATCCCGGGATTCGCCGCACATTTCTCGAATTTCTTGAGGAATTTCTGAGAAATCCGGGATTTCAAAATTCGGAATGAAATCTGAATGTTTATAGTCTTCATAACCGAATCCGATCGGATAGATAAAGATTGATTCGGACTCGGAAATCATCCAATTGAGTCCAAAATTGTAATGAATGTATTCTGGAAATTAAATTTGCATTTAAAAATCTTACTGAAGTTTTCAAATGTGTAAAAATTTAAAAAAAAATTTTTTCCTAAATATTTCACATACCGATGCTTGAATCATTTGGAACAATGTCTCCATCTAGTGTTTGCAAATCATTTTCTGGATTTTCATCAAAAAATCCATAAAGTCCTAGAATATTGCCCTTTTGACCCGAACTTGCGAGTGCTATGATATTCAATGAGGTATTATCCGGTGTACTGTAAACAAAGGAAAAGCCTGAAGAAAAAGTTATACTTAACTCATTGTAAATGATTTGGGAGATTTCAGCCCCAGGTAAATTTATATGTGTCATATTCTCTGGCATTTTGTTCAATTCTCCATTTATAAGACAATCAATCCCTCCACTAGAGACCTCTACTTGAATATGAATATCATCTTGTAACATTGAAAATGCTGTAAAAATTGAAGCATTTGTTGGTAAATTTTCTTCAAAATTAATAAACTGCTCCATTCGAGCTTGTAATTGAAATTTTTGATTTATGGTCTTGATCATCCAAAATTCTCCGAATCCGTTAAAAGTATAAGAAACTCCATCAAAAGTTGTTATATGAGGATCACCTGTGCCAGGTGCTGGTGTTGGAGGCTCATAGTCATGTCCGCCGTTAGATGGCCTTTTTTCATAATATTTTCGACATGAGTCTTCGCTACCATGACCGCAGCATGAGCACCATGGTACTTGAAATTAAAAATTTTAATCACTAGTGTAATTCTAAGTATTTCTAAAATATTATCTAAGTATTTACCAATATCGTGTTGCCAATGTTTTAAGGGTCCTTGTATACTGTTATGACTGTATCTATCAACAGTACCCCCACTCTTAGGCCCTGTTAAAAGGTTGCCGGATTTGTAGACACATTGTTGCCCAGCTCCAGATTCTGATGGCGTTCTTTGTCTATAGGAAATTTGAGCTTCTGGGTGGAAATATTGCAATTCAGTCAAAGAGTAAGGCTCCACTTGGAATCTTTGATCAATTTGAGCCAAAGCAACAGTCGGTGGACATATTTCAATCCCATCTGTCGGAACTCCTTCATCGTTGTCATACCTTTAAAAATATTCAAAAAATCATTTATCTATCTTAAAGAATTTACAATTAGAATAGTAAAAACAATTAATTAGGATTTGATTGACAACTCTGAAAGTTAATTATTAATTATGCGGGAAAATATCTACAACACTGGATAACTTTGGATGTCAAATTCAGAATCTCTGTCTAGATTACATTTAGAATCTAGAAACACTTATATTTTTTTTAAATTTTGTCCATTATAATGATTAACATGAGGATCCATCAAAGAGTCGACAGCACACCATGGGGTTTTGAAAGCAGAAAATAGCAAAACTAGACCCTAAATAAGAGCCCTTTAATGGACATTTATGTCAATTTTGGAAAATATTTGTCTAATTTCCGAGTAAATTTATAATAATTATTATACACAGGGACAACCAGACGGACAAAGTGCTAGCTTCGATCTCACAAATTTTTGACATTTGCAGGTCACTCCGGGGTCAAATTTAGAACGGCTTAGCAAAGATTGATTTCAATTTCTCACGATTACGTGCTAGAAGTTAGAAGTGGCGATATTTAGATAAAAAAAATACGTTTTTGCCATTTATCGCTCAGAATCTAGAGAAATTGAAATTAATCTTTGCTAACCCGTTCTAAATTTGACCCAGGTCAAAAGACATTGGAACAATGGCTTTAATTCTAGTAATTGTTCAAAATTATAAATAAACTTACCAAGATTTACAAGATTTATCATTTTCTTCTACTGATTTCAGAGCAGCTGGGCATGCAAAATTACTAAAAGCTGTTTTATCATACTCTGGCAAATTTGAATTTACTTCCTTTAGAGCCAGCATATAGAAGAATGGTGCATTTTTAATCAACTCAGTATTTAGTGTTGCACTAAAACTTCCTCTGTTCTCAATGTGTGCAATTACAAGCAAGCTCTCTGCCCAATAGCTCCCATCATAATGAATGATATAAAAGTCCAGAAAATTTGAATTGAAAAAATTTCTATCCCAATTTAAGATAAGAAGGCCATCTTGATTTATTGAAAAAAATAATTTTTGTACATAATCTGTAGAAAATAGTTGAGAATGATGAGTCAATTCGGTTCCATCTCTGTAGAGAGATCTAGTTTCCAAGTAAATCGGACCATTTTTATACATGTAAGGTGTTGGACATGTTGCTGATTTTAAATCCTGGCCAATTATCCCTGTTGTTCTTTCGAGGTTATCATTTTCGTATTTGTTTTGAAAATAACAAGAAATACTTTGAATATTTTCAAAACATGGACCCTTAAATTCAATTTTTGTGTGTCCAAGTAATGGTAGGAAATGATCAATTTTAGTTAATTTTTCATTGGTATCATCACAATCTGTAGATTGAAGGACATCATCAATTCGAAAAATCCATTTCCCAGGAGAACCAACGTTACTTGTCTCATCTAAATTTATTACTTCTGGTGTACATGATGAGGGTATTTTATAAAACGTTGTTCCATCTCCAACATCAAATCCTGCTTTAGCTGGTTGTCCACCAGTTCCTAAGAAGAATTGTCAGAATATAAATACAACAAGTCGTAAAATGTTTATACTTTAATAAAGTAGAGACTAAATCTAATTTTTGAAAAGTTAGATATGAAATCCATTGAAAATCACGAACCTAAAAAACTATACGAAGCTAAAATTTGAAGATCAAAAGTTAATACATAGCCAATGAAACTTTTTCCATGAGAGAATAATCGCAAAAATTTAAATAATATGATTAAATTGCTCCAAAAACTTGAGATATCGAGATATTGCGATTCCTTAATGGTATACATCTTGATATTTCAAGTCTTTTAGAGCAAATTTGGTATTTCAATTTTTTTTTCAATTTTTCCCAAATGTAAAAAGACTTAAATTATTGACCCATAACTTGTTAACTTTATCATCAAAAGGTATTAAGATTTGTAATATATCCGTTAAATTTTCTATCGATTTCATATATCACTTGTTGAAAAATATATTAAAGTGTAAACTTTTTCGCCTACTAATTTTGAAATATGTATGTACCTACCATTAATATTAAGTATATATTAGGTACATTGTCACTTTTTTGACAAAAAATATATTATTGTATATCAGTAATACAATTAAAAGTTTAAAATATTAAGCTTTATTAAAGGCCAGAAAATACAAGTCCGAAAATTTTCTTTGAGTTTGCAAAGGGATGAGGTTTTGTATATAAAATACCTAAGCATTGATCACCGCCAGAAGCAGTTCCAGTCGTCCACTTGATATCATTATAGTAGAAGATGGCAAAGGAATGAACGCCATCTGTTGCAATTATTTCTTGAAACGTGTTTCTCAGCCCCTGTCCCTGCCCTGCTTCAGGGCAATCTGACGCTTTTGCACCAAAAAATGGGACCTGAAACCACGTGACTATAAAGAGCCAGCCAATTCGGATATTCCAGAATGAGGGAAAAGCTCGAGAAATTTCTTCACCAGCTTTCTGCAAGTGAATATGTTTCCGAGACTCACGATAAAATATTGAACCTCCGAGTGCTGTATTGACATCTAACAATTTTTTTAAATTATTAAATAAAGAATACCAAATGATCTAGATAATTTCAAGAAATCTGATTTTCAATAGGTATGTAGGTAGTTTTATTAATTTTGGCCATTTTGACCCAAAATAATGTTATTTTCTCAGGATGATGCCAATTATTACCCTGTCACATGAGCAATAATAGTTCAAAATGGCAAGAAGTATAACATGGCATGTCAATATTTGTTGCCAAGTTTGGGAACAAAATCTTTCAAATTTCCCTAAAAAGAAAATTTTAACACTCCATAGAAGTCCTTAGAGGACCCATATTGACATTTTGGTCACTTGACAAGGTCAAAATTATAATTTTCCAGATGAAAACAAAATTTTGGATCAAAATACCCCTGATTAAAAATATTTCGTGTCTAAAGTCCCATATATTAAAATTAACAAGGATAATTTTGCATTCTATAAACGCATCAAGTTTTACAAATTCAAGCATAATTTTCGAATTTAAATAAAAAAAACCGAGGAAGCTTTTTTCTCTATGTAAATAACTCATACCATAAGGTGATTGTAATAATCAATTATTAAACCTACCTGCCCAAAATGGGGCTATCATCGGAGCAGACATTGGATTACAATTTGGTGTAAACGCGCTTACCCCTAAAAGTATATTTAATAAATTTGAATAAAACAAATATTACATTTAAGATTGTTATTTTCTAAATTGAGATTCATATATGTACCAGATTCAAAAGATATAGCACCATTAGTACTTATTAAAGTGCTGTTGTAGGCATTGTTAAAAAATTTAAACTCTGAACTTATTGGAATTTGGACAAATGTATCGTCAGCCGCTGGCATTGAAGAATCCCCATTTCCTGAACCATAAGGAAAAAAACTGGTCAAAGGTACTGATCCAAAGGATAAATGTATTTTTAAAAACAAAATCAAATAAAATATTAACTTGAACATTTTGATATTTATTTTATAATATTATTATGACTTCATTTTGTTGAAAATCTGCCTTTATATATAGGATTTATTTTTCTCTTTCAATCCTAATTGACATTGATTTCCCTTATGTATAGGTATTGCTATTAAATAATCTTGTCATCCATATCATGATAATATAAATTTTTGATACCAAATTCTCTAAATCCTCTGTTATCTATTGGGATTCTCGATAAATTGAATTTTATAAAAAATCATATTTGACTAAATAAATAGATTAATACATATCAGGTAAGATATTATATCTTCAATTCCGTTAATTTTTTATCAGCAATTTACTAGAAATTTTTCATAGAATCTAGTCATCGGCAGTAATGATTTTGCATTGTTATTAAAGTATGCATTATTATTATTCATTATTATGTATTATTTTAAAATATATGATCATTGAATTTCATTATATTAAAAATATAAATTTTAAATAAAAAAAATTAATTAGGTCTACTCTTAACTATATGAATATTCTGCTTCAGATTTTTTTTCATCTAATGGAAATTATGGCTCTTTCTATAAAATTTCTATATTTTTTTCACAAATTAATTTAGATTTAGTACATAGTGATTTAGCATAATATATAAGTTATACCTACCTATATATATAAGGTACAAAAATTTAAAAATTTAAAAAAAGTAGTAAAAATACGTACATAACATGCTAGGAATTGGGGTAGATTAGGGATAGTAGTTTCGAATACCAAAGATCTTAGAAATTTAGATTCATTATTTTCGTATTCTTTGCCATATTTTAGGTAGGTATTTGAAAATATCTTACAATTAGCTAACTAAATATATCAAAGTCTTTTATTTCAGGTCTACATGTCTGTAAAATTTCTCAGAAGACAAAAACAGTGTATCCAAAGGATATTCAGCTTTCAGGCCTCTGTATATTAAGCCTCATATAAAACCAGAAAGTCCCCTATAGCCCAAAGATATCCTTTCAAAATATTTCCGAACTATCTCTAATCTACCTCTATTTTTAATTAATGTAATAAAATAAAGAAACTACATATTATAAATGTCCTTAAAAATCTTATTACACTTTTCTCAGGCATGAAAAGTTCGTAATTTTTGTAGATAAATTTTATTACCCATTAAGTATTTCTCGAGAAATTTGATTTGTCCATAACTCTATAATAGTATGTATCCTAATAGTATAGATATTTCGATATTTTTATTTTTCCAAAAGCTCCACGTCAGCGTTTGCAAATTCCAGACGGCAGACATATTTAAAATGCTACATTTTTTGACCATTCCTTCAAGTTACCTGACAAAGTTAACAGCAAAAATTAAAATTTGTCAAAAATTAAACTTTTACATTATATCTATTTGATAAATAACAGGCAAGAATTTCAAAATTTTGAAGAAAATTTGACAATTTAACAATATTTCCATGTCTATTCAATTTTCATGTCAAATTCAATTGTGGTAAAATTTTCATAATAAAATCACTAAATGATAAAATAATTAATTTCTATAGCTAATTAAAATTTTTTAAAAATTTTTTAGATCAGGTGCAGCTATGAGCATTACATGATAGAATTACAGTAATTTCAGCATTTTGTATAAGATTCAACTGATAATTTGAAATATTATTGATTTTTTCAAATTTTTGTTATTTTTTACAGTGAAAGATCCTTGCTCAGTCCATATATGGGTGTGTAAATCAAATCTATAATAATTCAAACTGGGTAATTAAAGGTATGTAGTTACTACATATATTATTAAACAAAATATATCTTTGAGTTATAATGTACTTTCTGGCCTTTATATGGGGTTTACAAGGACTGAAAGCCAAATAGACGCTTTTAATTTTATCAATTTCAAGAATTTTAATATAATTTTTTATATAGTAAGTACAATATTGCCTTTCGAAGAAATCAAAATCAAAATCAAAGCTTAAAAAGGTAATCAAAATGCAAAATTTTTCACAAAATTTCAAATCCCCAAAGTATTTCTTAGTATTTTAGACCTTTACATGTTAAACCTCATATAACCTAAAGATATCCTTTAAAATTTTAAAAAATTTACTTCAAAATTTTAGCCAAAATCAAATAGCTTCCAAAAGATCCAAGGGTTCTAGAAATTCGTCAAAAACTCGACCAAATTTGAAAAAATCAATTTCTAAAATGGTACATACCTAAATCAATATTTAAAAAAATTTTCTTTAAATTACTTTGATATATTCTCTAAGGGTAAGAAAAAAGGTCGTAGAAAAACTCCAGTACCCTACCTTCATATTTCTTTAAAACTTTTCAAAATTTTGACTAATTTTGACTTGTTTCTTTTGTTCAAAGGTTCCAGAATTTTGACCAAAAAATGGCAAAACGTTCGAAATTTTATGATTTTTTCAAAGAAAAAAGTTAGGTATAGGTATGTACTTTTATTATCAAAAAAATTTTTAATCACGTTCAAATTGGGATAGAAGTTAGGTAGGGTATATGAAAGATCTTATCAAGTCCCATATTATATCCCAAAACTAGGAGAATCAAGACGTGATAATTATTTTAACCTATTTCTCCTTTATCTAAAGAATACAGAATTTTTTAAAAGCACACTAGGAATGAAATATTTTTTAAATTTAAATAAAGAGTGTCCCAAAATCTATGGCTAGAAATCATAAATTATGACATTTCAAGCCTTTTGGAACATATTAGGTCTACCTATCTTAAATTTTATATCATTAAAAATAACTCAGTTCATTGACCCATAAATTTTGATATATTAAATTTAGTATCAAAAAGTTTTGAGATTCGTAGTCTCCATTAAATTTCTTTTCGATTTCATATCTTTCTTACTTGTTTAAAAATCGGATCTGGCCTATACTATATTAAGGTCTAAACATTTTCGCCACAAACTTTTTGAATAACCTGTATGTGTTTTTAAGCGACTAATACCCTTTTAGTATTTACATTTTAATAATTTTCTGAATATTTTAGAATTGTCTTCTGTTCGAGATCACCAAACAAAACTTTTGCGATGGATCTTCCGAATGAAGACAAGAGCTGGATCTTGAAACAACACCTAGTAACCAGAAACCAGGAGTAGATGGGTAAAATATTTAACAAAATGCTAAAAAGAATCAAAATGTAACACAAAGAGGTCAAAGAATAATTATAATTAATTAAGTAACTGAAGAAATCTTTTACATTCTATTTTCATTCTACAAAAACTTAAAATCTGAAAATTCCAAACAAAATTATAACTAACGTTACTAATGTAATTTATAGAATATAGATTTAAAACAGCCTCTTTATTCACTAACCGTACTTCAATTGCAATCAGGTTTGTATTGATCCACATTAAAAATTTAAAAACTAGGATTTTATTAACTACTCTCTAAATTAAATTTTTAAATTGTGCGATCAAAACGCTGAAATTTGATATAATTTCATTTTAATATATATTGTATTAGGTATATATTTTATCCTAAGGAAGTAATATTAGTTTATCTTATCAATGAATGAAGTCGATATTTTTGCATCCTTATTAACTTCTAAAATATTAGATTATTGCTAGGTAAAAATTCAATCTTTTTTGCATTATCTTGAATTGAAAGAATTAACTAGCTCTTCTAAGTCATATTTTAATTTATTCGCATTTCCATTTGTCGTGGATTTTTGATATTTTATAAATTTTTTTAGTGCTATATAAGTGAATTGTTCTACTATCTTAATAATATGTTAAATTACCAATTTTATTTCAATTTTACTTAACCAGGCTTTTTCTAAGGATATCTTCGGCTTCGAGGTATAATTGACAATAATAATATTTACATGTATATGAGACTTAGCTTGCAAAGGCCTGAAAGCCAAAAATATCCATTAGAGAATTTAGTCTGATGTTGAGTTAACGTTTCCCCTAATTTGATTTTTTAATCGTATATTCCCCAAAGGAGAATTTTCTCAAAAATATCTAAATATAATTTCATGGTTATATTTACTTACAAGACAGATTTTTGACATTTTATTAGAGTTTTTAGATGATATTAAATTGTAGAAAATGAAAATAATATATAGAAATATAACTATGAGAATGAGATGTAGTAAAAATCTCAATTTTTTATTTAAATATTGACCAAATTAAAGATCCTAATTTGATTTGATAGTTGCTCTTCAATTGTTTCGTGACATTTTTCTGAATGAATATTTTTAATTATATTTTTCTCATCAAATTTCTCTTTGCATTCCCTAGTTAGAGTAGTAATTAAATCTGTTTTATCGACGTTAATTGCGTAAACACAGTCATCTTTTGATGAAATCACGGCATTTCGAGGCCCTATATACAGTATTTGATTAATTAGGACTTGTTTTCAATTCTATGGTAGATTTAAAATGGCTCAGATTCAATTAGTGTAAGCTCTTGATTTATAATGGGCTGCTCGAAATCAAGGATCATTTCATTAGGGAGCGATCATGGTTCATTTTAAACCATACTTCAATTTCAATCAGGTTTGCATTAATCCACATTAAATATTTAAAAACTAGGATTTTATTAACTACTCCAAACAAAAATTAATTTATTAATTGTGCGATCAAAGCGTTGAAATTTGATATAATTTCAAATTATCTCATATTCGGTGTCATAGTTCAATAGGATATTATATTATACTGAATCATCAATGAACTCTAAATGTCAATTTCAATTAAATTGCATTTTGCATTTTAATTATGTCCCATTTGATTTATATATGTTGATCCAAAGCTTTCTTTTCTATTGATTGTGTTATTTTGAAAAGTCTAATCGTCAAAATCAGAAAATTAATGCGTTTGTGAGTTTTTGTATAGTTTAATTTTAGAAAAATTATAATTATAAATACAACATACGAGATGTGGTAAAAATCTCAATTATATATTTCATTTAAAAAATATTAGTCATGCTTGTTATTTAATTTTCTTATATCATGTTATGGTCGAATATCCTTTGGAAATATTTTTTTACAAATGTCATTGCTTAAAAATATAATACACGCCTATATTTTTAGTTATGACCAAAATCATACCATACATTATACTGCAAAAAATAGATTCAAAATATGAGTCATATTAAAATTATTACACTAAATAATATGGTATATTATCAATTTTTACATTTTGAAATTTTAAGTTTAAAATTTTGCTAATTTTTTTAAGACAATGGTTATATTTATATTTTAATATGGTAATTTTCTCTAAAATTATATAAACCAGATTTTAATGGATAGTTTACCTTATTTAATATAAAGTATTTATACTAAAGAAATTAATATCATGCTGGTTATAATGACCACTTACCTTATTAGATTAGACTTTTAAAAAATAGCTTAGAAATAACAAATTCATTTTTTAATTTTGGCTTATGGTAAATAGCCCAACACATTTTTAAAATTAGAAAATTTTGGATGACCATTCATATTATATTATAGTTTCTAAATTTATAATATTATAATATTAATATTGGTCAATTTTTGTCTATTGGTTCATGCAGAGATTAGCTAATTCAGTTCCATCACTTAAGCTATATATTAATTAATAGATTGATCTTCAGTCAGATATTTAAGGAAGGATCACTTCTAAACAAAGTAAATTCCAAAATTCAATAAAATAAAATCAATTTTGCGTATTAAAAAAGATATATTTGGTTATAAAGGGTTTTTTAACCTCTATATGAAGTTTTATTTGGTATAGGACCAAAATTTGAAATTATTTTTACCAAACAAATTTTTTTAATAAGAATATTTTGTTAAAAAATTTCAAAAAAAAACTTTCTTTGTATTATGTGTTTTTTTAAAAGAGCTACAGATTTAAATTTATGGCCAAATTTTCTTTAACAAGAAATTATAATGAATTTAGGTAACTTTAACTTTGTTAACTTTGTTTGTCTTTCTAATTTTGTATTTATATACAGTGGTTTGTAGTTCATTTGGATAAAATTTAATTAATTTATTTATTAGGCTTAATTTGCGATCAAAGCGCTGAAATTTGATTTCAAATTATCCCATTTTCGGTGTCAAAAGTTCAACCGGATATTTTATCCGGAATCCTCGTTGACACCTCTAAATTGTCGATTAAATTACATTTTAATTGTTTCATTTAATTTACATATATGGGGATACTTATTGGTTCTAAAACACTCTAAAGCCCCAAGTATACTTTACTTTTCCTAGGCAATTCCTAGGCTTTTCCTCAGAATCCATGGAAATTTTCAGTTTATACTTTCCTTCAAATTTTTGCCTTGCTTTTGCTGAGCACATGCTTTTCCTTTTCATTTTTTTTCAATTTATACTTTTTCCTTGCTTATGCTTTTCCTCAAAAAATCAAAGTTGAATAATTCAACTTCTATGGAGAAAAGCAAATAAAAAGCAAATGCTCGGCAAAGGAAAAAGTATACATTGACAAAAGTATTTCCAAGGAAAAGCAAAGGCAAGGAATGTTCTCGGCAAAGGTAGAGCAAAATTATACTTGGGGCTTAAAAACTCTAAAAAGTGGGGCAAGTTTGAAAAGTCTAATTGTCAAAATAAAAAAATTACTACGTTAATGAGTATGATAAAGTATGTAGGACATTTAGGTGTAATAGGTACATAATTAGAAATATAACTATAACGAGAAGAGATGCGGTAAAAATCTCAATTATATTATTCATATAAAAGTAATAAAATTATGTAAAAGTTAGAATTTAAAGGTAGGATAAAGACGTCAATTGGACATTTCTTTGTTCGTTTTCCAATCGTTATATTGTTTCCGTAACAGTAAATGTGATACTGTTCGTCAAGTACCTTGACTTGGCTTTGGCTCGATACCTGTTCCTCCGTGGTTTCATGGCACTTCTCAGAATGAAAATTTTTGTTAATTTCTTCTTCATCAAATTCATTTTTTGTTAATTTTTATTTATGATAAAATTTTGAAAGATCATTTACAATGAATACTTGATATCTCTCAAGAGCTTGATCTTCAATCAGATTTATTTCAAAAATTTTGAATATTTATTTTTTTAAAGATTTTTAATCCTTTAATTCCTTACTTAAGTAACTATATGATTTGATGTTTCATATAAAATTTCGAGTTGGTAAATACTCGAAAAATGAATACTTCAAAAAAAAAACTAAATTGAAGCTTATTATCATTACAATATTTAGATTCATGATTGTTTGATTTTTCAAACTGTACTTCGTATTATACTAATTGTAATTCAATGTTAACTTTATAAAACCAATTTTTTTACAATTTTTAATAATTTTTATTGGAGTTTTGATTATGCTAAATTGTGGAAAAGTAAATTATAATTAGATATATAACTACGAGATTGAGATAGGGTAAAATATCAATATTTTATTTAAATATATTTTTAGTTACATGCGTTCAAATCTGATGTGATTTGATGGATTTTGGATATTCATCTGCATTTTAAATTTTTTTTAGAATTTGAATAATGCTTACTTGTTAGAACAAGTAAAAAATGATAATAAGTAATGTAACTAATCTTAGAGAGATTACTGTCCTTTTTTTATTTTTTTAAATGAAAAAATACCAGCAGTAAAAGGTCGACTTTAATTGTAGATAGCTAGCATTAATTATACAAAAAAAAGAGTCCATTTATATTGCTTTATTTAACAAATTTTCAAATATTTTAAGTAGGGTCGTAAATACACTAATTAGAACATATTCTACAAATAAACAAAATTAAAAATTTTAAAACTCCCTACTGATCCTGAGTTTTGTGTTTTAAAAAGTATAAAATAAATCTTT
>JAQIXA010001536.1:0-24091 GCA_034699045.1 Nanhermannia cf. coronata Gr-Ori-00579
ATTTGAAGGGGGAAAATTCGCATTGTAATAAAGTGCCATTTGATCATACCTTTGCAAATATACTTACATAGCTTAAGTAAGCCTAAGCATACTTGATATTGATGAAGCTTTGGCTTTATGTATGAATATATGAAAAAAGTAGGTATCTTCTATACTCGACTAACTTTTAGATCAAATAACAAATAGCCCAATAAATAGTAAGTACTTGCAATTCTTGAATTTCATTTTATCATTAAAAATTTAAGTTTTTATTGAATATTACATTTAAGATTTTAATATATCTGTATAAAAGTAATATTATACCTACGATATAATTGATAAGTCAATTCATAAAATTTGAATTGAGGCTTTATTTCAAAAAGGGTTTCATTTTACCCATTTAGGTACTTACATAATATAAAATATATTACATATTACTCTATCATAGAAATACAGTGTACTTTAGTCGGGAATCGTATTACAAGCACAGTTTAAGTATAGATTATTACCATTAAACATTAAACAAATTAAAATTATTATAACATGAATTTGCAATTTTAATTTTGGATTATACATGTGTTAATTAAATTATACAAATCAAATACCCTGTAATACCAATTATAAACTTGAAATAAAATTGAGTGAGTGATTTCTTGTTTTTTTAAACCTATAAATTCCGAGTTATTGGAAATATCTCATATAATTTTTTCAGGTGAGTTGACAATTTTTCTTATCCAGTCAATATTATTATGTACCATCCACCTACCTTGTTCTTTTTAATTGTAATGGAAATTAACTATAATTAATATTTGAGTAACACAATTATAATTATGTATAATTATTAATTATAATTGTGCTATTTTATTTATTTGTTTTACTTTGTTAATTGTGACATTTCTGTACCTATTCCTATTTAAGTAGTGTTTTATAAATACAGATAGTATATATAGTATGTATATATTGTTATTCGGTTCCTAGCTAACCTTAATAACTAGTACCTACACCAAATTTGAGGCAAGGTACCAATTACTTAACTCAATATAAACAAATCAATAAATTTTTTTACTTACGTTCTTTTTAAAAATAGTAGATATATACTTAGGTAGTTATTTAGTTGATTAATTTGGATTTTCCAGAAATTTTAACATTTTTCATTTCCTTGTCATTACTCCTGACTCGGACTAGTATTAGACGATATACTTTATTGCATAATTGTTAATTTTTTATTGTTTTATTAAATAATAATTAAGTACCTACATATACCTACCTACCAGCTACATAATTTTACGTAATCCTTTCTATTAGGACTACAGATACTGATATACCTATATAATCAATACTTTAAAATGGAATAATCAAATTTTATTTTGTACCTAGTTCATATTATGGGATGGTAAAATTAAGTAGGGGTACTGCTACGAGTATAACTTCATCTAATTATTCAAATTAAGTAGGTACCTACTTATTATCTTATCAAGTACTTATATATTTTAATTTTTTGAGTTTTCTTTGAAAATTAGTGTAATTTGAGTAATATATTTTGAATTTTCAGATTTATCTTTGAGATTTACCTACATATAAAAAATTGCAGTTAAAAAATAATTACGCTAGCAAGGCATTATTAGTTGTTTGAAAATTTTCATTCTTTTTGAAATATTTAACTTTACAAAGTAAATTAAATTTTTCTAAAAAATCACATGTTTATTTAAAACCTACTGCCTACTGATATATGCTTACATTATCTAATATTATAAATATTTTTAGATGAGATTTCAGTGCTTTAGTGAGAATGTTAAAGGTCTTAATATATTCAATTCCTGGGTCACTCGAGGTCTGGGCTGGCTGGGAGGTCAAGTGGCAGATTACCCGAAATTTTTCATGATCGCAACAATACTTGGCTCATTAGCCCTGGGAACAGGACTCATTAAAGTCAAGTATGAAAATGATCCAGGTAAGTAAACAATTTTTTTATCTTAATAAACCACTTTTTATACACTTTAAGTATTAAATGACATTTTCTCACAGAATATCTTTACACACCTACAAATGGACAAAGTAAACAAGAGCAGGCTATTCTGGACAAGTTTTTTAAAGCCAATTATAGTTGGTTTAATCCCTCAAGACCTAATAAAATTGGTCGATTTGTGAGAATTATCATTGAAGCCAATGATGGGGAAACTATTTTAAGATCGAGTATTTGGAATGATATTCTTGAAGGTTCATATTTTTTCCAATACAAATATACTTATCTAACGATAAGCTATTTTAATTAATTTTTTTATAGTCAATCAAACTATTCACGAGGCTTCGATTAATTGGAATGGAAAGAACTTAAATTATTCAGATATTTGTGCGAGTTGGGATGGTGTTTGCTTTGAGAATGAGATATTACATATGGGTGATATAATGGATCAAATTGAAAATGGTATACCTAGATTTTTAGATTTTCTTAGAAGTTTTCTTAAAAATTTAAAAATTTTTAAAGGTTCAATCCATGTAAATTATCCTTTAATGTTCGACCCAGTGAGCTTCAGAACATACACATTTCCACATTTTTTTGGCGGGATTGTTAAAAATGAATCTACAAACTTTATTGAGAAAGTAGAAGCATTGCAACTTAATTATATTATCGCAGTAGATACACCCGAGGATGACAAAAGGTAGAAAAATTTCACAAACTTAAAAATTCCTAAATCTGTAAATTTTCAGAGGACTTGAATGGGAAAACGAGATTGTTGATTATTTAGAAAAGGCGGAAAAATCGAAAAGATGGAAAAATATCAAAGTATACAAAATGACATACAATTCCTTTGTGGTCGAACAAGAGAAAAATTTCCTATCGGTAGGATATACTTTATTTTCAAAAAAAATATTCTATTAGATATATGTACCCTACATATTTGAAAACTTAAAATATATTAGGTAATACCTTATTTTGCCGTAACCATTGTTCTTATGGGGTGTTTTACAATGACATCGGCTTCTATGAGCGATTGGGTTAAAGGTATTTTGTCAAAAAATTGTCGACTTTGATTTAATTATTGATATTTTTATAGGTAAACCTTTTCTTGGAGTGATTTCAATGGTTTCTGCCGGATTAGGAACACTGGCAGGTAATAATGAAAAATATAGGTATAGGTACTTTTAATGTCATGAATATTATTTTATGAATAATTTATAAACCTAAAGGATTTGGAATCGCATCTTATTTGGGTGTTTATATAATCGGCATGAATATAGCTGTTCCATTTATAATGCTGGGTAAAAAATATAAAATTATTTACTGACCTGACCTGTTAATTTTTTAATTTACAATTTTTAGGTATTGGAATAGATGATTCCTTTGTGATGTTGGCTGCTTGGAGAAGAACTTCGATAAAAGACAGTGTTCGTAAACGATTAAGTGACACTTATTCAGAGGCTGCAGTTTCGATTACTATTACGACACTCACAGATGCCCTCTCATTTTATGTTGGGTAAAAGACCTTTGATAATTTGTCTTAAAGAAATTTAAAATCGTTATATTTTTTAAGAATTTTATCACCTATACCAAGTGTACAATCTTTCTCAGGTAAGCATTGAAAAGCCTCAAAATTTCTGGATCTTAATTTTAAATTTTAAATTAGCTTATGCTGGGACTTGTGCCATTGCCATCTACTTTATACAAATTTTATTTTTTGGAGGAATCCTCGCCATTAGTGGAGAACATGAAGCCAGGAACGGGTACACATACTTACATATTACAGATATATCTATAACATTAGGTACAAATAAAAGTAAGTTAAATAATTTTTAAAATAATTAAAGGCATTCCTTATTTTTATGGAAAAAAGCAACACCAAAGTCGATAGCAGGTACATATTTTGCAGTACCCACATATGTATATTTTAAATATATATCATTTGAATTTTATAATATAATTTAGAGGACGAGAACAAATCAAAATTTTTCCTTCTCTTTCTTACTGGAGGAATAAATCCTGAAGATCCAGACAATCCCAAAGATAACCAGGAAAATACCGTCATGAAATTTTTCCGTGATACATTTTCCCCTTGGCTTTTAACAAAACCTGTAAAATTCTTGGTCATCATTTTGTTCTTGGCTTATATCGGAGTAGCAGGATATGGACTGACTAATGTAATTTTTATCGAAATTTCAAAATATGAAATACCTACAAAATATTTACTACTGTATTTTTCTAATAATTTCAGATTGATGAAGGATTGAGGCTTGAAAGGTACTTACCTAAACTTAAAAATATTTTTTTAATTAAAAATTTTTCTAAAATTTTTTTGATTCAGGCTTTTTAGCTACGATTCTTACCTTGCCAAATTTATCGAACGAGAAAGTGAATATTTCCGAACTTATCCTCATCGGATTCAAGTCCTCATAACTTCTCAGCACGATTATTTTGATCAATTTGTTCAAAATCAAACTCTTTCATTGATGTAAATTCTATATCTTTTAAACCAATGTTTTAATTTTCTATTAATATTGGATTTTGTTTTCCAGATCTGAATTACAGGATACACCTTACACAACTAGAGAATTTTCAGAAAACTGGCTCGACAGTTTTCTTAGATTTAAAAAAAATTATGAAGAATACAATGAATTTAATATTACTACTAAAGAGGATTTTATGGAACTTTTGATAACAGAATTTATACCTGCCAGGTTCGAATTCGAATACATTCTAAACTTCACTATGATTTGAAATTACCTAAAAAAAATTATTTAGGAAATCATTTGCTCAAGATGTAATATTTAATGAGAATAAAACTGAAATAATTGCAACCAGATATATAATTCAGAGCTATAAAATATCTTCGGCTTCTGGAGAAAGAGATTTATTGAGCACTTTGAGAGAAATATTGAAAGAAAAAGAAGATACTGGAAATGCTACTGGTATTCAGTACAAAATCAACTACTATCACCCATGGGCTGCATTTGCCGGTAATATTAAACAATAATTTGTATAAAAATTTGAAAATTATGATTTAAATTTTATACTTTAGATCAATTTATTATGATAAGATCTTTGGCAATCCAACTTGTGGCCATTGCAGCAGTTATCGTAATGTTTGGTAATTTGAATTTTACTAATTGTAAGCATTTTAAATTATGCTAAAATTTTTATTTTTTTTAGTTTCAATAACTTTAATTCCAAATCTGATGTGTGCATTTTGGGTTCTATTTTCAATTGTTTCAATTGAAATCGGAGTTTTAGGATTTATGAGTTTATGGGGAGTTGCACTCGATCTTATTTCGATCATAAATTTACTTATGTGTATCGGATTCTCCGTGGATTTCTCAGGTGGGCAATAAAAAATAAATACCTAATACAAGTAATTTTTAAACAAATATTTTCAAATATTTTTAGCTCATATAACTTACACATTTACAAAAAGTATCGGCACACCTGAAGAAAGAGTTTCAAATTCTCTATATGCTTTAGGTAATTAAAAGTTTAATCTTCTTATCGTTTTAATAATCAATTTTTATATTCATTTTAATGATAATTTTTTTAGGATTACCTATTTGTCAAGCCGCTGTATCGAGTATTATAGGTTTGAAATTTCATTTTTTTTAGAAAATAACTAGCTAAAAATATCATTTATAGGAGTTGCTGCATTGACTTTTGTGCCATCGTACATATTTTTAGCATTTTTGAAGATTATATTTTTAGTCATTTTGTTTGCTGCACTTCATGCACTTTTTATATTGCCAGTCATGTTTTCGATTTTTGGCAGAAATTCACAAGAGAAAAAAAACGAGTCGGAAATGACTGATAAATAATGAACATAAATAAATAAGGAATTTTTGAACAAATAATGTAGAATTTGCCTAAATACCGATAGTTAGTGTATAAAACATGGTTTTTAATTTATGTTTAAATGTCTATATTTTTATGAATGCTTTATGAATAAAATGAAATATATTTTTGCTTATAATCGTTTTAAATTCATCTGGATTTTTATTCATTTACTTGAACATATTTATGATTCTCAAAACTTAACTAATCAATATATAAAACAAAAACAATATTTTATCTACAATTACAGAATATGTCTATTAAAATTAAAAGTTTATATTTATAGAATCATTCAAGTAATACTATCATTTTAAAGTAGTAAATATTTTAACTGGGTAAATATAATATTTGGTAAATATATCTTAAGTATAAATACTTTTTTTGTAATATTTTGTAATATTTTGTAATAATTTTTCATTTTTTTTTAAATTTTCTTTGAAACTTACCCGCATAAATCTTAATATCCTATATTTTAGAGATATATTTTTTGCTATATTTGTACTCATAATAATAGTAGTTGTATTTACGAACATTTTAAAGATTTTACATTTACATTGCAATAGTCTGGCCTGGGTAAATATCTACATGTATAGTAAGGCTTCATTAAAGTACTACTAGTAATGATAAAAAGGCAACTTTAACAATATTAAAATGTCATACTCGTAAAATATATTTTATACACTCTTACCTATTTGGTCTTTATTTTATAAATTCATAATTATTTGGCTTATAAAATATAATTTTTGATGATTTTAGCATTTTTACAAATTTCAAATTCTTGAGAATATTTTCAAGGCAGTGTTAAATATGTATTGGAGGGATTCTATTCCGATTATATTAACCCCTTACACACTTATATAATATGTATGTATATCTCATCTTTATTGGTCGGTAAGTATACAAATAGACCTGAGACTCTATATATCTCTAAATAAATGCAAATTAGAATTAATTTATGTACACTTTTTGATTGTATTTAATGCACAATATTAGTAAAGGTAAGATCTAGATTAGTATGGTATAAATTAATGAAATTAATAAATGATTTATAGTTATTAAATAGGGGGCTGTTTGTCGTGGTGAAGCTTTGGGATTAAAGTAAAGCAGAGCGTATTGGAAAAATCGCAGCATTGCGGAAGTAAGAAATAGGCTGCAGCCAAAAGTCCCATAAGGCAAATATGGAAACTGAGGCTGACACGAAGGATTCGGTACCGTCGTCCATTCGTCCGCTTTTCCAACTTGTCCGCCAGTCGAATCCCACCTTTTTTCAATGGTAGTTTCAGACCATAGCCTTTTTTATTTACAGGAGATTTCTTTGGATAAATAATTTTGAGGCCTAAAGATTCACCCTTATTTAAATTATGGGTAATCGCTTCAAATCCCTGTTGTACTTCATTCACCCTCTAAAAATATGAATCAAAATAATCGTTTAATTTCTTCGATTTTAATTTTACATAAAATTAATAATAGGTAATTGGGATAATCTGTATTAACCTGCTCTATAACATCTAAAACAGGGGATCCTGGTGGTAGAAAAGACTTGATATCAGATGCTCTTTGTTTTAACTGATCTAATTTTTCTCTTTGTTTCTCTTGGAACTCGATATCCGAGTCAGAGATACTTGAATCTTGGTCAGTCCCATGCCCCGAATCAGAGGAAGTGGAACTCAGCTTCAATTTATTTGATCTGATATTCAATAAAATACTTTTCTCAAATTCATTCTTTTCCCATTCGAATTTCTCCCAACTTTCTTGTAAGTATCGCATTTTCTCAAGTAAAAATGAACCCCTGTAAAAATCAAAAATAATTAGAAAATCGTATAAGATTTGAAATTAATTATTATATTGAATTGTATACAATTGAAAGTTTTCTTCATAAAGTTCGTATAATTCTTGAAGCTGTGATTTCATATCCTCATTTTGTGGACTATTATTGATTTCATTGAAGTAGAGGTGTGTCTCAACCGAAGCATCATTTAATGTTTGCAATTTATGTTTTCTCTCAGCCAAGTTAACCAACATTTCCTATAAAAAATAAAATTCATAAAAATGTAAAATAAAAAAACTGAAACTAAAAGGCATACTTGAATTTGTCCAATTTTATTTTCGAGAGAAATTAAGTCATAAGCATCGAATGGGTCGACACTTGAAAGCCTTGAATGAACATCATCGAAATCTTTTTTCAGACAATACATTTCCTCTTGAATCGATTGCAATTTGGATCCCTTTATTATCCTCTCTTTGAGAAATTGCCACCTCTCTAAAATACCTTTGAAAAAATAAAAATCATCATAATTAAATGTTATGTATGATATACATTAATCTAACTATATATTTATATAGGCAAAATAGGGAAAAGTTTTAATTAAGCCATAAAATAAGAATTGCTGTACCTTGAATGCTTTTAACGTCCACATCGAAGGGGAGTGCATCTGGTTTTTCAAGGTTATTTAGGATCAGCTGTAAAGAGCTGATATTTTCTTCACAGGTTGCTTCCATCTCACCCTATAAAATACGATTAATTAAAAAATACCCTTTTACGATCAGTGCCAAAAAATGTAAAAAAATACATATTCTGCTGGTGAGCTCTCGTCAAAAGTTGCATTCAATTGTTTCCTAAAAACCATATCGATAAATTTATATTGAGAGGCTGATTGACTCAACAGGTAGTTGATTTCATCCCGGTCGGAATCTGATTCAGCCATTTCGTTCCGTTTTACCAACTAAAAATTAAATATTATTTTAGATTATAAATGAATTGACATATTTAGTAAAATGTATAACCATTAAAGGTCTCCGTTTTCTAGGATTTGGCTCAAATCCAGACAAGTTCGAAGAACATTCAGAGTCATTTTCCTGGATATATTGTCCATAGTCTTCGCCAAAAGCTAAGAGTTTTAAAGTTCGGTCTGGATCGTATGGTTCTTCTGAATAAGGCTCACTTAGATATTTTTCCTAGAAATTGTTACACGTTTTAGATTTAGACTAAATACTAAATATTTTAAAGATATTTTATTGTTAGTACTTGATAACTGTCCCAATCTTGGTCATTTCCAATGTGAAGGTCCTCATTATTAGTGTTAATTGCTTGTGCTGGTGGATTATTAATCGCTTGGTTTATGATAAAATTCGGTTTCAATGGATGTGAGAAATGATCATCATCATGAAGTGATTGAATTCTTTCTCTTTTTTCTGGTCTCTCTTTATCCATTGTACTTTTGCTTAATCCCCCTAAAAACAAGCAATAAATAAATAAAAATAATTTTAAGAATTTGATATTTTAACACTTACCGCAATATGAGATGGATCGAACAAAAGTTAAATCACTTTCACGATCAAATTCTGAGAATCTTCGTTTATCCTTTCTATGAGGTCTCCTTCTCAAGTTTCGTTTTCTTACAATATTTTCAGCTTTTATGAAATTTGAATCAATTTCAGCTGATCCTGCACCCCCTGAACTTGAGGCTGAACTCTGCGACCCGAATAGATTTAAAGCTGTGTCTGACACAAAACAGTTGACTCCAACTGAGCCTCTTTTACTCGTACTATTGTTTGTAATTCTTGCAGTATTTGGTAAAAAGGCAAATGCTTCTGTGAAACTCTTTGGTCTAGGTTTGGTTGAGAAATTGGTTCGTTTTTTAGGCCGAAAAATAACTCCAGTTGAACCTCGTAGTTGTTGTACTTGTGTATGAATTCCTGAAGAATTTGTTGAGGAAGCCTTTGAGCTTTTCAGAGGACTGAAATTATTTAAGGCAGCATGTGCTTGTTGTAAAAATGTGGAGGTTGAAGGATCATCTGAGGTCGAAGTTGGGATTTCTGATGAGCTTTCGGTATCGGATTCAGAGGTCGATTCGGCACTTGCATCACAGCTTGACGTATTCTACAAGAAAAAAAATTCATCCATTAGTCTTTAGTTTAAACAAATATAATATTTTTTTCCCAAAATCTGAATTGAAGTCAGTAGTTATTGAGGTTAGAAAGAATACATCTTATTGTGAATGTAACACTAACTACTAACTACTACACCTAATTGCTTTTTAATATTCTCAAATTAACAATCATTATAATAAGAAAATAATCTTTGAATGAATTTCCTGGGGCGAAAAACCATAAGTTAAAATTCCAAAGAATGAAATTATACAAGTACCATAAGTAGTGTTTAAATGGATTTGAAAATTAAAAGATTATGACTTAAGTATGTCGAAAGTAAACAAATCACTTCAAAGCCTCCCTTAATTCTTATCGAGGCATTTTTATTTCCCATTTTGAAAAATTTTAAATTCAACTCACTGTTTTCATGAAACCAGTTTGGAAATAGTAAATAGGTATAAAATTTTACACGATCCTTAAAAATATTCATAAAACACTATGGGTTATTTAATAACAATTTTAATCATTTTAAATGCAAATTACTATCAACTTTTTTATAAACGCTAACTATTATTAAGATGCTACGCTACCAACAATTTATACCTTCCTAAAATGAATTTTGTGAATTTTTCCATAACATTTTTAGCTTATTAATCCACTGTATTACCTAATATGAAATTTTGAAATAAAATTGCTAAAAATTTTCATATCAATCTTGCTTTGCTCTTTATAAAATTTATTTAATAAAAATTCATGTTGAATTTATTTAAAAAGTTAAATATACATATTATATATATTGTAGGTGTATACTCGTATAATTTTTAAAATAAAATAAATACTTTACTTACTTTTATAATTAGGGTAAGGTACTTTTAATTATTATTAGAATTCCGTTTTTAACAATTTTAAATTTTAAAAAATAGTTTTTTAGGCCTTACTCAACACAGCTCATTCTTTCAACTGGAATTTAAACTGATATTTAAAAAAGTTTTGCAAAGCTGGTTTGGTAATTTTAGACAGAATTTAGAATAATTAATAATTATTAGCTAGTCAGTATGGCATACGCCTGCCTGCCTATTGCCTATATACATCCGTATTCAAATAAGTATAATATGAACTTTGCACAATTCTACGAAACCAATAATCACTTACGTGAATTTAAATTATTGTACGGAAATGAACCAGGCCATACAACTATTGCAACCAAGCATCTAACCACAAGTTTACCTATAAAATATTGGTATTGGTACATACTAAACTGAACTATTTGCGAACTATTGCAGAAATGATAGGAATCTAGTAATTTGCTTCGAATTTCAATTTTATTCAAATAGAGTATGGTAGATAGGATAGAAGAACCCATTTAAGAAACTCATTTTATCGGAAAAATAAATTGTTATGATTATTTGTATGTAAGTATGTACTTATTTATTCTATGAATAAGACATAAAATAAAAACAAGCGATATTATTTCATAAGTTGAACTATTGCAGTTTGAGTGCATACATCCTCAATTTAAAAAATTTGAGACCATTAAAACATTTAACATGAACTGAGTTGTCAGTAGATTGAAAGATAGATATTACTACTTACATGAGTTATGGATGTACCTACTCTAACTATTTATGTACTGAAGTAGTTATTCACCTGAAATTATTTTTTAAACTTAATATTTGAAATCCGAAATTTATAGGAACATAAAAGCTTCATTTCCTTTCCATTTTCTCCCACTCTATGGGTAGATAAGTAGATATACTTAAGTATATCTACTTAGGATTAGCTTAAACCTAATACAAATAAAATATACTAAAAACGAAAATGCATGTAGAATGTAGACTGTAATATACAGCAGGTAATAAAAATTATTGTAATTGCAATGTTCGTATATGTATAAGTAAGTACTTGTATTTAAGCAAAAAAGGTAATTTGCAAACTTTTTAAATGACTCAATTCTCTTTTAAACTGTAGATTACATTTGGTACATGCTCAATCATGATAAAAGTAGCTATACTATACACATACACATACTGTCCTAGCATTACGAGTATTATGGTTTGGAGAGGATGATAAGGTAAAAAATTTAATTTTGAAAGGAAAATAAAATAAACTTCGGCAAACTGATATTTACACAATATAAATAAAGTAGTAATTGTTTTACAAGTACCTAATAATTTCATGTTGTGTATTATTGATGTATGTATGTATCTATTACATAGGTAATAGGTAATAATATTGAAAGGGAAATTTTTTGTAATTAATAGTTTTAGCAAAGAAAAACAAAATTCCTCTCAAGAACCGCATAGTCAAAGAAATGTAAAGAATTTTTAATAAATCAATAATACACTTGTTTTACTTTTATGTAAGTAGTAAGTAGGTACTTTAGTCAAGGATTTCCCCTATTAAAGTTACATAAAACTTAGAATTGTGTTTAATTCAACACAGATACATACCTACCTAATACTAATAAGTGTTTTATTTGAATCAAAAGTTCTCAAAAATTAAAAATGTCTGTAACCTGAATTTAATCTGGATAAAATAAATCATTATCATGATATCAGATACAGAATATTGTACCACTTATGTCTGATTCACTTACATATTAATGGAAATAGAAATTGGTTGAGATAGGGAACTTGCTTATAATATGATCTCATTAGTAAGTTATATGCACTTACTAGTATATGCACTTATCTTAATAAGTATTAAGACATATATATATCAGCATTTTTGAAGGTCTTTTATAATGATAAAGAAATATTTAAGAAATATGAGCAAAATATTAGTAATCAATACACGAGTGAGATTATTAAATTACTTTTGAGCGTGAAACTCGACTCAAAATTATTTCCCAGATATCTTAATCATTTTTCGAATTCTAATAAACATAAAATATTCTCCCAGCAGAGCAGCAAAGCAATAGATTATTACAGTAGTAGCTATGTGTGTATGTATTGAAAATTGAAATATCCAACTAATTGGAAAAAAAATAAATAATTGAGATTCCTGACAATACATCTACTATTCGTAGTACGAGTATTCTATAGTTGAAAAATCTTGGTTTCAAATATCTTATATCTAGTCAGATCAAGGATTATAATTGAAAGGTGTTTTAAAGTCACGAAAAACTCGACAATTATTTCTCGCTGGGTCACAAATCAAAATTGTCAAAAGAATTTTTAAAATTTTCATGACTTTCGATTATTTCAAACTAAATTAATGCAAATACTCCTAGCTGTTGAATAGATATTATCCTTTTCTACTGATATTCAATATTCAGATTAAATTTTAAATTTTTTGACAATAATCTTACCTTTTGATCAAGAATTGCACCTTCTGAATTATTATGAGCTCGAACCCATTGCCGAACTCGAGAACTTTTGATATTTTTCTTTTTCCCATTTTGAAGCAAAGTATTGTCATTTGAGTGATCTTGATCTTGATCGATATCCATTCTATTTACGATGGTATTTTTATTTTTATTATTTGCATTTGCAGCCAATGGTAAATTAAGACTGGTGTTGTGAACCACAATATTATTTATTCTCGAGCAACTTAGGGGTATTTCAGCAGATAGTCCCTCATTTAAACCACATTTATCCACCTCGCCATTATTTCTCAGACTTCTCATAGTCGTCTGATCATGCTCCTCTTCAAAAGTAGATTTATATTTCTCTGATTTAAACTCAAAAACTTTTGTTTTATTCAGAACTAAATCGTTTAAATTGTAGCCGGGTAGTCCTACAACTGAACCAGGTCCTCGAGAATGCCTCTTTACATTAGTAGTAGTATTTCGACGATTTCCAACTAAAAGTTTTTCAGCATTTTGCACCAATTTCTCGATTTCTGATCTCTCCAATTCTTTCTCGTAAATCCTCATCTCCTCGATAATTTCGTCCAAGTCAGAGTTAATTTCGTTGAGAAGTGGAAGAGGTTTGCTATCCTCTTCTTCAATTTGCACCACTTGGACGGTTTCTTGGCCAAAGTCCAGAATCCTTTGGCAATTGTTCTCCTTTTCTTCGGGCATTTGGTCAACTTGTTGTAGAAGGTGATTTTCTTTGTCATCTTGGTTTGAGTTTTCGAGTATATTTTTAATCTGTTTCTGTTGCTCAGTGTCACTATTATGCTTGAAATAGTAGGTAGAAATATTCTGGGGGTTTGACACTTGTTGCATGTAGAAATTGTACTGCTGTAGAAAACTCAGCGGAGGATCTGGACTTAATTTTCGCTTCAAAATACCCGAATTTAAAATAGTACTGTTGGTGTCATCATAGGTGTATTCGATTACTGGATTAACTGGCGAACCCTGAAATCAAAATAATTGTTTCAATTTTTTCAATTATGCAATTTTACTGAATAAAAATTCTCAAAATTTATTTGATATAAGTACCCTAGGTACTCGTACATATAATGTACCTTCTGCAGACGCTCGATTTTTATTAGGTACCTAAATATTTTTTTTAATTTTCAAATTTTTTTAAGACTTTGAGATTTTAACTTTTTGACACTACCAAAATTGAATTTTACACAGTAAAGTAAATGAAAATCGTGTAACAAATGAAAAATACAGTAAAGTATCTAGGTACTTTTATTGGCAATTTCGAATTTTTTAAAAATATTTATTAAAAATGCAAAATTAAATCGACTATTTAAGGTAGTTAGATATTTAAGCATATATCAAATTTCATTATGTTTGACAATGACTGTCTTGTTCAACACTTAAAATTCAACTTACCCCTACGATTAGCATATGTAAATGTTTAAATATCATTTAAAGTATGCAAAAAAAAGTACAAACAAGTACTGAATTACAATTCAAAAGGATAATTTACGACTTTGCAAGTTGATTCTTCTATATAAATTATCATGGGGGAGTGACAAACTCGTGTTAGTGCTAAATACATTTATAAAAATGGCCATTGTATTGTACTCGGTTAATAAGAAAAGTAATACAAAATATGTAAATAAATAGGCACAATTGAATAAATTGAAATGAATAATATTACTTTTCAAAATATGAGACTAATTCAAAAGCCTCTATGCTTGTCATTAATTCATTTCAAATTCAAAATGATTTTGAGAAAGTGATAAAAATCACACCTTAAGTAACACCTGGTAAGGATTTTGCTTCAAATTAGTAAAAATCTTTGTAAAATGTTTGTGGGTAATTTGGAGATAAATAAGCCGGCTTAAAACCATTTATTTTATTTCTCTAACCTTATGTAGGGTTAATTGGCATTCTATATGTATTTGTACGTGGTGTGCAAATCAATTGAATTGGGTTGGAAAAAATACAAATTATATTTTTCATTTTTAATTTGTTCATTTTTCAAAGAGCAAAAAAAAGTCAAAGTTAAACAACAGCCGATGAATTCTTACCCCCATGCGGGAAATGCCATAATTCATATTTAAAGGGTCAGACAAATACTCGAAAAAATACATATAAACAAATCATAAACTACACTGTAGTAATATCTAGTATTGTAAAAATGACAGTTGAAGAGATTTCCAATTTATTTTATAGTTTTCTCGCAAAAAAAATGTTGGAAAGAGGTCAAACGGAACTTTAAAAGGCTCCAGTATTGCAATAAAATATGTAAAAAAAATGAAAAATATAAAACTTACCGTCTGTTTAAAGGCACTTTCGTCATTCTCTTCTTGATTCTGACCCATTGCGAGGAAATTCAAGTGAACTTCATCAAGATTTGTAAAATAAAATTTTGTATTTGTTTTATTTTCTCCACCAAGTCTTGGATTTTTCTTCAGTGGTTCATTCTGCTCCTCATCTGAGCTGATGTCAACACAAATTTCACTTCTTTTTGCCTATGGATAAAATAGAAATAGAAAAATAAATACTTATAGTAATCAAATAGAAACTTACATTTTAAATTTTACATTAATCTTTGAGGCTATCACGATTTTACAATTAGTATAAAGCGACAAAAAGAATGATATGATCACAATAAATTTGAGCTTAACTTTCAACAAAGGACCAGGACGTATTTAATAAGTGCTTATTTTATGATAATACCTACCTACTCATAAAGAATAGAAGCAAATGCTATTTTTAACTATGATCTACCACTTTCAATGTTTGGAAAAGAAAATAAAGCTCAAAAATATTATAAAAAACGACACTTGAAGAAATGGATAACTTATTCAGAGTCAGAGTGATAAAATAAATAAATATGTATAAATCTTTCACGTGTAATTTTGTATTTATTTAGATTAAAATTTGAGCACTGCACTGTACAATATGTGTGTGTGACTCAGATAAGAGTATAGCAAATAAAGACAGAAAAAAAATCATTTTATTTCAAAACCCCCAACATGGAAAATACCTCCAAGCAACAACACATTTAAGCATTTATTTCCAACCACACATGTCGTCGTTTTCTATCCTAATTTGTAAGTAGGGCTTTAATACTCAAATTTTTTTCAAAGGACAAAATTAGCTTATCAAAATATCAACACTTTTGCATCATGACCAAATTAGAAAATGTATCCAATTACAAAACTTCAAAATATTCTCAACCTTTCCAATGCATTATTGTGTGTTATAGTCAATGGACTAGTATTGGACATTTGTAGTAAAAATGTTCGAAGTAATAACAACAAATTAATCGAGATTCAAGATAAGCAACTTTGGGCAGTTAATGACAATGATCTCTGACAGCTCTAAGGTGTTAAATATATTTAGGTAATTCGAATTTTAATACATACCTACATTATAACTGCATGGAAAACTGGTTAAAATCTACATTTATAATATAGACTACCTACAGACTACAGACCATTACTTGATTAAATGTCTTCTTAAATCCTTTTAATGACTTTATCAGGGAAATGTATGTAAGTACAATGCAGTGAACAGTAATGGATATAAATAGTTTTCAAGAATTTGAGAATTTACTGATCTCTTAAAGCTAACTTGCTAATTTACAAATTCTCTTCAAAACTCCTTATAAGTTCATTTGACATTAATAAAGGCATTTACTAAAATCACAATAATTTGACTATTGATATACAGATAGACTAGCAAATTAAGTTAAAGACATTCAAAATTTGTTTAAAAAGCTTTATCTAAAGGATTTGTCCCATTTTTGTTTCAAACCTAATTAATAAAACATGTTAATACTAACTAATATGTAGTTTTAAAAATATTTGTTCAGAGTTCAAGAAAAGATTGGACAGTTTAACTAATACTAAAAAAATGAAGCTATTGAAGAAAGTAGAACTTTTGTATTCATTCAAGGGTATAAATTTAAGTTAGGTACCTAATAAGTATGTTGAAAGATCTAATTTAGAGATAGGTACCTACTATCTCTTAAAAAGAAATTTAGCTTTCAACAATCATTTAATTTTTAATTTTTTACTTTATCTTATCACACATATGAAGTTCGGTAGCCTAAAGAACTCGTTTTTTATAGATTTTTTGACATTTTGAGCACAAAAGAGTATAAGTCTTCGCAATCACAATCATATCGTAAAAAAATGTGAACAGTGCCTTAATTAAATTTAATAGCTGAATGGGTACAATGCTATATGCAAGTTAAATGCCTATTGAAAAGGTAAACTTGAGTTATTTTATTCGATCTAATTCTAAAATTCACATTCTAGAACAACTATTTATCTTTATTTCGATATTTATATTGAAAACAATAACTTTTATCTTAAGCTAGTCCTGAGTGTAAGTGTTAAGTAGGTACCTATGTAGGTAAAAAAAATTGAGATTTTGATGTCCTTTTAAGATATTTTGAAACAATCCCCAGAGCTTTATTTTCTCTTTGAACTGACCGACAAAATAATGAATGAAAAAATCAAAATAATGAATTGACCCTAACCATTAAAAGTAAAAAAGAAATTATCATTTTTAAATCATACAGGTAGATACGGGTATTTAAAGAATTAAATATTTTAAAAAGGTACGTGCTTCGGATGTAAATTTAAAAACTATGCTCAAAATTTTCAAAAGCCTCGAGATATTTTCTTTTAAAACTGGCCCAATACACACCCAACCCTTTAGGTAATGCATTAATCTGTTTATAAGCTTTTAAGTAGCTTAAATAATCATAAAAAAGTGTACCTACCTATTTACATATTAGTGAATTTGGATCGAGGTTTTCAATTAAATATGATTATTCAAGGGTAAAAATTAGGACAGGAATGTACATTTGACATGACATGATCATACTCGAATTGTCTAAATGCAAGTACAAAAGCACAATTAAATTAAAATCTAGGTAGGTAATAACAATTAAGGCATTACATGTAAATACCCCCATTAGATACCATATTAGTCAAGTCATTCAAAAATGAATTTTTTGAACTGAACTGAATTTATTTTATGTATTTCAAACCCTACTTTTATTCGACTCGAAGAGCAAATAATCAATAGGAAGTGCATTTGTAATAAAAAAAAGTTCATTTTACTAATTGAAAAATGCCAATAAAAATCCCATAAAATAAAAATAAACTGTGACATACATATGCAGATATGTATACCTGGCCTGGAAGGAAATAAAGTTTAAAAGAAACCAAATTAGGGTATGGCAAAATTTTAGAAACCCTTGGGGTTGAACTAGAATTTTTTAATCGCATTTCCCAGGTAGTTTTTAGGCAGGGGACAAATTGGATTTTATTATACTGGGATTGTTATATAAAAAATACACTTTAAAATTGGATAATATATAAGTACCCTACATTTAATGATCAATTGTAAATGGTATTGATATCTCAGTATTTTGAATAGATACTAGATATTTCATGATATATAATCGTTAAAAAATTTTGACCAGTTTATGCATCAATTTAAGATTTGATCGAATTTCTCTTTGAACTATACAAAATATGAAATCAAAAGCAAGATATTAGAGCAATTTTTGTATATATTTGGTTTAAATTGTCCTACAGCGTTTATTCACTTAAAGTGTTTAAATCAGTGTGATTTTTAGGGGACATTGTAATCACGATTTTTTCTAAATCTTTCAAAAGTATGAAACCTGGATCAAATGTAGAAAATTCCATCAAATTTTTATCTTGATACAATATATCTTTCAACCCATTACTAAACTAATTGGACACAGTTTAAATACTTTTTTTCAAAATACTGAAATGCAATACATATATTCGTGTACCTATTCAATTTATGTACCTAAGCCAATGGGAAAGTTTTAAATATAATTTCTTTGCCAAATATTTCTGAACTTTGTTATCTAGACCAATGAATTATCAGTCAAAAAAAGAAATTCAGGCAATCAAAAACTACATAGTCAAGGGATCATAAAATGCTTTAAATTTATTTTAAACTATTTCAAAACCAGAACTAAATTGTAAATATGCAGACATTAGGTTAGAATTCCCACATTTTTGTATCTAAATTACATAGGTATGCTAAAGGAAGTGATGAGTTTATATAGCAATTTCGGCTAAAATTATTAAGGAATTACATAGATTAAATGGATTTTTTTATAGCGTAATTTCGGCTATGATAAACATGGTATTTTGAATATATCACCAGAGGATACAAAAAAATGTTTCTAAATACAATTAATTTAATTTCTATACAGAGTCGCAAATAAATTAGACTCCATTGGTTTTTGGGAAAGAACATAGAAACTATGGAATTTATGAAACTTATTTGACATAGGTAGTCGTATTTGAGAAAATCAGTTTCCCTACTTTTTTAAAAGGTTCATTTACATGCTTGTACATGGAAACTTTTAAATAAAATCTTTAATTTTCCACATATTGTGAAGTAAATCCTTGATTTGATCCAACACTCCAACAGTAAATCCAACACTTGAATTTTCTTTGGATTTGATATCTCACTTGTTAAAAAATCCGATCAAGTCTATATTATATTAAGACCTAACGTTAGAGTCCATATTATTATTATTATGAAAGGTATTATACAAGTAGGTTGTAACCTATGCAGTGAAATGAAATAGGCTGAGAATTTAAAAGAATCAAAATTCAAAAATCGAAAATTTTTGACAGATTTTGTCTTTTCAAAATTTAAAAAGACAGATTATGTATGTCATAGTTGACAATCTGATTTACTTATGGGTAGTTCTTTAAAAACCAAGCTGTATACAAAAATAATAAAGTACCCTACCCTACTCTTTGTACATAACTACTCAATAATATTTTTATTCCAAGACAACTGAGATTCATAGATTAGAAGTCAAAGCACTCGTCTCGCAAGTACTATTCTACTAGTACAAAACTAGTAATAGATACATATAGTAGTAGAGTAGGTGCATACATTGATTATTTTACTCTGTTTTTTAAATCAGACAATCTGATTTAGAAAACAGTCATTTTGGTTTGGTTGATTTTTTTGGCTTTGCTTTCACAAATAATAATAATCTAAATAGTAGATAATTAAATCTTAGAATTAGTAATTATTCCATTTTCGATCATAAGTATAATTGGTTAAATAAAAAAAAAGTGAGTAAATCTCTGATTTTTTGCATTTTTTAAATCGAGTATTTATTTTTCAATTTCTAGATAAAAGTAATAAAATACTATCATTTTTAGAGGTAGGTAGGTTAAGGTAGATACATATTTAGGTAGGAATAGATAAAATTATTACTTACATATTGTTGCTAAACTAATACCAAGGTAAAGGTATGAGAGCACACTTAACTTCTGTTCAAAAGTTATTTTAATTATCTTCATCCGAACTTAAATCAGAATCAGTACTTGAATCAGAATCTGAACTTGAATTCATAAACTGTGACTGTGCATCCAATACCGAATCAAAGCAATTGGAATTTGGCATTTCGAAATCATTTGGTTTAGCAAAACCTAAATACCATATCACTGAACCAACATGACTGCAACATCCTAAGACACGTGAACCAGCAGGACAACTGCAATACCATGCTTTCACTTGTTCTTTTCCTTCTTCCTGATCTGTAAATTCTATCCAAACTTGTCTTATTACTTTAGACTTGAATCGAGATTCTATTTTAATATTAAAAAAATTATGGTCATCTATATATTTATGTACCTTAAACGTATTACTAGCTACATAATATCGACTATTAGTTATTTGATAATCTCCAAGTGTAATTAATCGAATATCGTCTAATGATAATTTCGGAAATCTTTCTAAATCAGAATCTAGACAATGTACCCAACAAGATCTTTTCTTTGCTAAGCCTAATTCTTCAATTTTTAACCTCAAGAGATTTTCCTGAGGTTCCCTTTGTAAAGCCTCGTCAATTAAACTTTCATAAGAATCACTCGGTGTAAATAATCTAGGAAAGTATGCATTTGATATGGCGCAACCTATTTTCCACATTTTTGCCAATTTGCCATTTTTAATGTATCCCAATTGTATCCTTTTATCAAAAAATCCAAATACATGCTTGACCCTACCATGGGTAGTCTCAACGACAAAGCGGATCATTGTAACTTTTCTTGAAGTGTTTGCTTCAAGTGTCTCAAATTGTTTATTTTTGCCTAATAATGCTGGCATAACTACTCGTAATTTACGATTTTTAGCCTCCTGAACTGCATCACGAAACCCCCTGTCTAAAATAATCAAATCTCCCTCTTTGAAAAACTTAAAAAACCCATTAGGGTCACGCAACATAGATAATAATATTTGTGCATCATTATTCTTAAAATCTGCTAAAAATAGGCCTTCAACATCAATAATATATCCATCAGGAGCAGATAAAGTCATGGGTTTTAGAAGATTCCTTAGTTTATGAGAACTGAAAGTTTTTCTTTGAAATTGGTGATCTGATGCTTTATCAATATAAAGATAAGTTGCGTCTAAGATTACTGATGCTACATTATTTTCACAATTAAATAATTTCATGACTTGAGGATGGCAATGCTCACGGATATAATCATCACGACTAATATGATTATAGCCTAGATATTTTGGTACAAACTTATCATAAAGTAAATTAGTTATGCTAGATATAATCGAACTAATTGTTCCTTGACTTGAAATATCAAATAGAAAACCGAGAAATCTTTGTGAAATTCCTAATCTAATCTTCATCAAAAAAATACCCAAACAATTTCTACGGGTCCTATTTGTACTATCTTTTAAATGATCACAACAATACGAAAATAGATCTTCAAATTGATCTTTTGAAAGCCCTGTTAACAAACGATAATCATCTGAATTCAAATAACCATTTTCAAATGATAAATACCCTCTATCTTTAAAAGTGTTAATTTTTCTAATACGATTAAGAAAATCCTCAATTTCTTTAGAATTAAGGTCAGAATATTTTCTAGCCGATCCTTTTACCAATTTCTTAGAATCCGAAGATAATTTACCATCACTATTAATATGAGACTGACAGCACCTAACATTAAATGGTAAGTATACACCTTCCGAAATCCACATGTCTATACTTAAAAATGGAGAGATGGCCTTTCTACTATTTTTTTTGCTACATACAAAACATTGGCTCTCGCTTTTACTAACTGAATTTATATCTAACCTAATTTTTTTAATTATCGGATGAGAAATATCAGATGCCTGACTATCATTAGTAGAAATAGTATTATTAGATGAACTAGTCTCATCAATTTCTTCAATTGTGCTACTAAATAAACTACTTTGAGAATTATTGCTTTCACTATTACTACTACTACTACTATCTAAAGTTAAATGTAATTTACTTTTAATTTTCCTAATCCTTTCTGATTCAGTTCCAGCCATTTTATAATTGCTAAAATCAGTATAGCATACACTACAGATATGGCTATCATCGTTCTTTTTAGGATTCAAGCCTAAATAATTTTTAACTGTTTCAAATAAAAACGGTGAAAATAGCTTTCTTTTCACTAATGAACTTGAAATGCGTGTGCTACATAACTTACAAATTGAATGAGGCATTATTACTAGGCTAGGTTTAGTATGGCTAGGTACTATAATTATTAATTATGTACTATTACTATTTACTATGACTAGACGTACTATAACTATGTATTACAACTAGGTACTACGACAAGCCATGTACGTGTATTATCAACAGGATTCTGGTGCATGTAGGTGTTGAAAATGATCGATAGTCAGTTTGGTCAAAATGGGGTTCATGTCAAATTATTTTCCTAAAAAAGCAAAGGTTAATGTTTCAAGATCCAGGATTTTATTTTTGCATATTTTGTATAGGGTACCTACTTTTTGAAGTACCAAAGAGATAAAATGGAGTGCTTTTGGTCAGAGACAGAGTGGGGATCAGGTTTTAAAATACCTAAAAAAGTATAAGGATTAGGATTCATGATTTTTTATTTTCAAATATATTTGGATGGAATACCTACTTGTACAATAATAGTTGTGCTAAACCATAGAAGAAAATGAAATGGTTTTGGTCAAAATCGGTCAGGTCAAATCAAAAACTAAAAAAGTACAAGGATTAGGATTCATGATTTTTTATTTTTAAATATTTTGGAAAGGATAGGGTACCTACTTGTACAATAATAGTTGTACTACACCATAGAAGAAAATGGGATGATATTGGTCAACATCGGGTCAGGTCAAATCAAAAAACTAAATATAAGGATTAGGAATTCAGAATTCAGGAATTTGTATAGGTATAAGATAATAAGATATGTATACTTACTGATATAGATGTTATTTTAACATAAAATGGTACGTCAGATTAGGACCAACTGGTGATGATGATTTACTTTTTTTGATTAAAATTGATGATGAAAATGGGTGAATGTGACCGGCGAAAAAAATGAATTTGAAAATGTTGGAAAAATGAATTTGAAAATGCAAATGAAAAAATATGCTCATTAAAAATTATTTTCAAAATAGGCGTTACCTAGAAACTTTTCCGTAATGTTTTTTAAAACCTATTAGATTTTTTAGATAAATTGACCGATACGGCCATTTGTTAGTCCTATACACTTATTTGGCAATAAGCACTAAAGTGAAATAATGAAATATGGAGTAATATATTGTACCTTTTAAATAGTTTTTATTTTAAAAAATTAGCTGTTTGCAAACAATTTTTATACCAAGAATAGTAACAACATAATGTTATTCAAATGGGAAATGCCCATCGGGTTTTAATTTATATCTCGTAAACTACAAAATAAGCACCAACATGACTATGATCATATTGACCCTAAATGTTCAATTTATCTAATAAAAAAATTTCGAATAGATAAGACTTTGCAGTATATTTTTAAATCATAGCCGAAAAATCACACTCTTTCATCATACCCTTTAAATTTTCCAATGACCTTTTTACAATGTCAATTAGAGAGAAACTAACAAATTGTACTTTTAATACTTATAGGTATCTACAGATACTATAAAGTTGAAAAAAATCTATAGGTTATGTTAACAGTGTAACTACCGGGAGTTTTTTTTTAACATTTCAATTTCATTTTAATTAATTAATTATTTATTACTAACTTTGGTTACATTTTTTAAATTATATA
>JAQIXA010001537.1:0-24087 GCA_034699045.1 Nanhermannia cf. coronata Gr-Ori-00579
TCTCAAACTCATAAATGAAATAAAATATCTCGATATTATGCATTACATTCAAGTCAAGTACAAAAAAGTAGTAGTACTTACAAATCATATAGTCTACATCACAATCACAGTAAAATATCCATATAATGTATATTTTCAATGTATATACCAATATGTAATTCATATTCTAATTTCTTGAAAAAATTTAAAAATTCCTTCTAGAAAAATATCTAAAAAATTGGGATATGATGAATGACTGGAAAATCGATCTAAGATTTTTAGACTTTTTCGTACAATTTCAGACCTCTAGATCTTCTGCATAAATTATTCATATTCATTTTACATATATCGAAAAAACCTTAAATATAAACCCTATTATGATAAAATTGTAGCTAAAATTTTCTTTCAAGTGTTTTTATTACTAGGATGCACCGGCTGCTATATCTAAAAAATGATGAAAAAAGCACATTTTCCAGCTCAATTTTATCAAAAATAGCCTGAAAATCAATTTTTTTGATTTAATTTTTGTGACTTTTTGTGATACTTTATCAAGAAGTATCGCTGTACTAGTGTATCTTAAATCTTGAGACTTGAGGGGCTTTAGTTTTAAAAAGTATGTATATTATACAAATGTGATTAATGATATTTTCACAAGGGTAGAGAAGAAAAATTAATCATAATCTCACATACGCATATTACTCAATATTTATTTATATTTTGATATTCCACATTATACAGAATAGTAGTTCTAATAAGTATGCAGATTTCAATGTGTAAATCATGATTAAAATGAAAATTAAGCAATTATTCGAGATAAAAGCTGATGTTTTCTTAAACACTAATGAGCTGTAAGATTAGATTAAAGTAAAGAGCATGAGAAAAGTTAATCCCCGGATTAGTAAAATAAATCAGGATTAACTGTTTTACAATTATTACATGTAAAGTACCTACCCTAAGCACTAAGAATTAAAAAAAAACTGAGATCTCAAGATTCAAGATCTTGTCTTGCCCTACAGTTAGTCTCGGGTATTAAAAGATCTAAAATTTACAGTCAAGAATCGTAAAAACATTAACCTCAAGTTTTTTTTTTGTGATTTTTGACTTTATAAGGATTGTCCATTGTATTTTGAAGATGGTTGGTAATTGCTAAAAGTTTTTAAGGGGCTTCCGATTTGAATGTTTGGTATTTAAAGGTATTTAAAAACATTTATTTTTTCTACCCCCTCAAGTCTTTTTCAAGTTTTTGTTGTTCATAAACATGAAGTAGAAGCATAAGCATCATCATATCAATCATCACATTAGATCATCAAGAATTTAAAAATAATATTTAGCAAAAGTTCACTTGTAAGTTCTCTTAAGTTAAGTTCTATTTAGAGTCAAATTTCTTTATAAAGCTCAAAATATTTGTCAGATTTCAGATTTAGATTTAGTCAGATTTTTGTTTTCAAGATCAGAGTTAAACAATTTTTTACATAAAAAAGCTCTCATTAGTCATCTATAATTTAAGCTGTTTTTTTGAACAGTAATTCAGACCTCTAGGTCTTCGAAAATGCTTAGAATAACTCATATTTTAAGCATATTTCTGAGAATTGTACCATTTTTGTTTCAGCTAAGCCCGAAATTGAGGATTTTTTTAAAAAATAGGCATCTAGATTCCATTGTTGTGGAATTTTTGCCTAATATGGCTGGATATAATTTTTATAGATACAAAATGAGGTTGTAAATGTATTTAGTTAGATTTCGAATTTCGAGGTGTTTTATAGAGATGTTTTTCTGTACTGGTAGATACTAGGTACTCTATAGTTTGTACTAGGTAGTGGTATCTACCATAGTAAGTGTCTGAAGCACATTTTTATTTTTATTTTCGTAAGAAATGAGTCTTAATTTTATGTACAGATCCAAGCGGTACTTTATGACTTTTTTGGATATTTTAACTACGACTACTTTATGCAATATTCTGTAGCTATTGCATTTGATGATGCAATTCGATTGATGGAAATTGAATTGATGACATGATCATGATCATGATCTTAAGTCTTGAGACTCAAGTGATAAAATTTATTTCATTTAGATCTAAATAATCTACTACTGATTACTGATACTCCTAGTAATAGTTAGAAAAATCTGAGAAAACTCGTGTGACTTTGAAAAATGTGTACAAAAACCATGGTTGGGTGCAATGAACGAGAAATTTTCGAAATCATTTAAATATATTTTTTATAGGTACATACATATGTGAAGTCTGTACTTGTAGATATGTAAAATTTATTTCATATTTCATACTTGTTAAGGTTTTTTTCTGGATGAAATGAAGCGTGTATTTAATTTTTTGAACTCTTTATGAGAATTGTGAATTTCCCGTAACGAACTACACCTAAAGAATTGCCAAGTAAGTGTGTTCCTAAAGCTGAATCTGATTTTATATGATGGAAAAATACTCGTAACAAATGACTATGTTTGATTGGCAAGAATTATCAGTCTTATTTGGATAAGAAATAAGAATATTTGAATAATATTTGAGTGTGATTTTGAGGGGTTTGAAATTTGAAGGCGTAAAAAATTGAGTTATAATTTTTTACTTGAAGGTTTTGCAGAGTTTCTGTCACAAACTCAGAATTAAAATGGCCAAAAAAATCACAAAAAAGTCAGGATATTGTGAATTCCTGTTAGAAAAGGGTCCGATTGCTCATTTTAGATTCAAATATAACTTTTTTGGGCTGTTTTTTTGAAGAAATTTTGAGCAAACTGGATTGATTATTTAAAGATAATAATTCCTAAATATCTTAATTTTTAAGATCAATTTTAGAAAAATGTGAAATCTGGCTTATCACACGACTAGAAATACAATTGATCTGTTATATGAGTAGATTTTGAGAAATTTTAGAACGATTAAAAGCCTAATGGTTTAAAGCAAAAAAAATATAAAAATTTTCTAAAAAGTTCTCAAAAATGAAAGAATCGGACTTTTTGATATTTTGCTTGCTAAACTAGTCCTACTTTTTAAAAACAAATCCTCAAAATTTATTCAAAATATAACAAGGAATATTTATAATGTGGGTCTGTCAATCAAACTTGTCATGAATTTGATTCTTTACACTACTTAAAAGCATGTTCAGGATTGTCTAAAAAAATAGATCAAATTCCAATTATTTCATGAAAATTCATGAAAAGTTTATTTTGACTTGTCTAAACCTCAGCAGATCTTCAAATTCTCAAATCAAAGTTCTTTGTTGAGAATCTCTTATAGTGTCTTCTTACCAGGTATTCTCTTCATTTGAGGCAATAAGGAACTAGTCATTCAAGTACTATGTAGTAGGAAACTTACGATAATTGTTAAATTGTTCGTCTGCTCAGCTCAGCTCAAGTAAAGATAAATAAATTGCAGGTAGGCATCTCCCCACAGTATACATTGTATCTGACATTGTTCTCAAAAAACACAAAAAAGTATATGGACAAATATACGAGGGTTTTTTCTATGACTGAACTGACAAAAAGCTCTTGTTTTTACTCACCTTAGCTCATGAATTTAACTGTAACCCTCAGAATATAATATAAAAAACCTTATAGTAAAAAACGTTTGCCATATCCTTTTACGCAGTATTCTGTATTACGTGATCATATTCTGTATTCTGTATAAGTAGAAGCTTTATATCTAGAGTAGTATTACCTGTAATACTCGTATATGTGAGATACTATCTTAAACCTTACCTGAGTTTTGAATTTTAGAAAAATTTCCGTAGAGCAAACCGTGAACTACCTCTAGACTTTGAGGACTCAAACCTTTGTTCAAAATACCAAGTTTTGGTTCTCATTTTGGCCGAGAACAGCCATTAGAAACAATTTAATTTTATATAGATACTAATACTATTAGGCATGTACTACTAACTAGTATTTTGTAATGCTTTTTAATGCAAAATTATTAAAAAATCGCATGTAAAAACCACGGATTTGGAGGATTTTAAAGAACTTTCTAGTATTTTAGGTATCCAGAACTTGAATCCATATTCATATAAGATATGATCATTTTAAGATTTATTACAGATATTCGGGATAAGTTATTTATTTTATGATTTACATTTGGGTAGGTAAATGCAAAAAGTGAATTTTAAGAAGTAGTACTTTGTACTGTAGAAAATGCATAAGGGGGTTGTAATGTTATAAATTTTGTAAATCTAAAATATCTGCTGTAGGGGTAAAAAGTGGCACTTTTTTGGTCTTTTATTGCATTTCATATAGTTAGGTAATATCCGATAAATTTTTTTTCTAAGCCAGGTGTTATAAATTGTATTTTTATTTTACTAGCTAGTAATTTCCAGCTACAATAAAATTTCATTATAAAGTAGGAATTAGGTAGGCACTTGAGTGGATATAAATGTCTAAGCTTGGCTTAAAGGCTATAGTTATACTAAAAAATGGTGAAAAAGTACTTTATAGATAAATTTTACTCTGTAAGTTCATAAACTGGTAAGCAATTTACAATGGACTCAGCTTTACAGCTCCTGTATAATGTTGACAAGAAGCCAAAATATTGATTTATTGATTGCAATAAGTGCATTTAAATTACAATTTTTTCAAAGTATCGTGCAATAAGCGTATAATACATACATATATCTACTGCATACATGTGTACTAATGTATCTGTACAAGCAAATACTTGTAGTCCTAAGGCTTCTAATAGATTTTACACTATTTTGAATAAATTAACCTATCCTTATAATCAATCTGAATGCTTAATTTATCATAAATATTGATACTTGAAATATATTTTGAACCTGTCAATTGTTCCATTATTAAAGCCTAAGGTTTAATTAAAGGCTAGTCTTAATCTTAGGTGTCTCAAATACGATTTCAATAGATCATAAAACTGCTCATTGCGACATCATTTTAAGACTTGGATTTTACAAAAGGTGATTTCTTAATTCAAATCAAAACAAATGTAGAATAGAATAATAAGGGGAGTGTATTTCTAGTTCTACAGACAGTATGTAAAGTGCATTTGATTTGAATTACTTTTTCGATTTCAAAAAACTTAATGAATAAATAATGTTCAGAGTACTCGTACCTTAACTTGAATCAGTAGGGTGAACCAGAAGCAAAATGATTAAATTTTCCCCATCAAATCTAATGACATAATTCAGTAGAAAACAGATACAATTTTCGAAATTGGACTGAATTTTTGTGGCTTTTGTAGGGGTAGATCAATCATTGAAATAAATTTTTTATTTGATGGTTTTTTTTCGAAGCAATTCGAAGTCTGCCGAATTCGAATCAATTTCAAAAGATGTTTTTTTCAATTATCTTATTTAATCAGAGGAAATCGTAGACTAGAAGATTTTAAGGTATAAATTTTATAAGAGTTGCTTCTATTTCAAATTTCAAAAATGTATAACTGAAAGTAGTATATATCCCAATTTTCAAATTGAAATCCTAGTTTTCGTCAATTTGATTACATTAAGAAAACTATAAACTAGGTTTTCAAAATATGAGATTGAAATTTGAGGAAGATGAAAAACCAAAATCCAAAAAGTCAAAAGGTCAAAAAATTAAAAATTTTGTGTTCTTTAAATTTTAAAGATGCCTTCCAAGTATCCTTCTTGTTGCAAATGAAATCAATATTGATTTTATATTTGATTTCAATTTTGAATTTGAAATCCTAGTTTTCACCCATTTGTATGTATGTACTTTGTATTTCTAGGATTTCAAAAAAGAAATTTGGGATAAAGATGCTGCTAATTTTCAATGCTTCAATTTCTAAGAATAATTATACTACGAGTACTATGAAAAACCAAAAAATTGAAATTTTTGTCTTTTTAAGAGCTAGTTTAAACTAATTTTATGAAAATTTTGTATCTCTAAATTATAAAGATTACAGATATTCATACAGATTGTTGTTTTCTTATTTGTAGTCTAATCTAAATTTTCGCTTTGAATTTGAAATCCTAGTTTTCGTCCATTTGAAAACATTTATTAAAGGATTTCAAAATAAATTGAAATTTGAGATAAGAATCCGTCTATTTTCATCAATGTTTTTTTTTTTAGAAAAATCTAAGAATAGACAAAAATAATTGAAATTTTTATGTTCTAAGGAGCCAGTTGAACTAATTTTATGAAAATTTTGTCCAATTTAAACTATAAAGATAACTTGATACTCTTGATAGTAATATGATTATACAAACTTGATTTTAAATTGGTATTCTAATCTCAGTTTTCAATTTTAAATCCTAGTTTTCGTCTGTCGGAGAACGTTTCTAGGATATTAAAATTGAAATTTGAGATAATTACGACACTATTTTTAATTTTTTTTTTTGAGAATACGGAGTAATAGCAAAAAATTGAAATTTTTGTGTTTTTAAGAGTCAATTTGAACTAAATTTATGAAAATTTAGTCCAATTTAAGTTATTCAGATCGGTCTGAAACTTGTAAACCTAGTTTTTGTCCATTTGAGTACATTTCTAGAGTTCAAAATGGAGATATGTAAGAATACTACCTACTCTTAAAAGCGTTTTATTGACAATTTGAACTAATTATTTTGAGATTTTGTATCATTTTAACGAGTCTTGTTAGCATTTTCCTTTATAGAGTTTAAGAATTTCAAGAAAATGTCATTTGACTATCATTTTAATGATAAGAAAGTGCATTTAAAATTTAAATATGTACTTATAGTTAGTTGATTTGTGGTTTTATTAGAGTATCCTACCGTATTTATAAGAATGACATTGATAAGCTCTACTAATGAAATTTTAACGATCTCTACAATCTCTCCATATCCTATCCCTATCTCATTGAGCCAAAAAAATTTAATTGAATTGTTTGCACAAATTATTCAAAACTTCAAATCAGAAATTATTGGCATTTGTTTATAAAGAAATGTGTATATTTCTAAAATGATTTATAGAAACTTTATATAGGTAGTACAGTCTATTACTTGACTTGCATATTTAGTAGGTAATAGTAGTTTATAAAAAAAGCTTAAAAAGGGAGCCTGGGACAGTTTGAAGTTTGGGGTGGAGACGATTCATATTACCATTACCTCTAGCAGTCTCATTTCTCCATTTTTAGCTCGATTTTATACAAAAAGGCCATACTTGTCTGTCTATATACTCGTAATTTAGCAAAATTACATAAATTTTTGATAGAATTTCGAGATTTAGCCATTTACATAACTTTTAAGGCTAAATTTTGGCTAAAATTTCAATTTAAATCGATATATGACTTGATTTAAAAACCAAAAAAATTTAAATTTTTGTTTTAATAAGTCATTTTAAACAAAATTCATCGAAAATTTGTGCATTTTAAATTATAAAGATGGAAATTATTCCTACAGATATATATATAGAATGTATATTTTATTTGTAAAAAAAAGTCAGTTCTTGTTCAGTTTTGACCCAAAATTGACCTTCAAAAGTTCAAAGTGCACTTCAAAATGCTCTTAAAAACTTGAAAGTTATTCTCAAAATATCAATGAAATCTGAAATCTGAAATCTGAAATTTTCAACTCGATCAGAATCAGGCCTTTAGATTGATAATTTTTCAGATTTTAATCATTTTTGAGACTTTTTGAGAGCTTTTTGACTACAAGTACTGTCATATTTATTATTTTTTCTAATTTTTATGGATATTTACAATTTACATATTTGATAGTTGATATTGTAGTATGTACTTAGTTAGTAGTTAGTACATCCTGCTTCTCAAAATACCTAAATTATGTACAGGCATATTTTGCATTATTTATTTACCTTATATACTGTAGTCAGTGTACATACAGAATGCAAAATTCATAAAAAAAGGAAAACAAAATACTTTTTCAAACTTGAAATTACATTTTGTGATGTTTTGTGATGAGTGTAATTGTGGGAATTTTATTTTAGTTTATGGGAAATATTATAGGATGCTTTATACATGTGTATACATATATATTAGGTACTTTATACTATATTACTGCGATATTTTGTATGAATCTGTGACACACAAGTTCATTAGAGTAGAAACCCTCAGCCAGTATTTTAGCATAAGGGAAATGCACATTGACTTTGACTTGAAACTTGAAGGTATATTTAACTATTTATAAAGTAACTATACCTTAACTACTATATGTACTTTAGTATTAAATTTTAATTCTCACATTGAATCGTGAAATGGCTCAACTTTTCAACTTGTATTTTTCAAATATCCTACCTTTATAAAGGTATCAAAATACTTTAAATAATAAGCTTAGTTTATAGAGGTATCAAAATATCAAAAATACTTTTTCAATGTTGTTTAAAACCATCCATTTCTGAGAAAAATTTCTTGAGACTCAGACTCGAGTCTCTCTGGCTGACTCTCTGAAGTTTTTATCTGACACAACTAACCTTTCATATTTCAAGCTTCGATTCATTTCAGTTACATACCTCAATCGAAGAAGGTTTCAAGAACTAGGGTTTAAAAGGTTTCACAAAATTCTAAAATTACAAAAAGGGACACAAGATTATCAAACAATTTTGGAGAAATTTGAAATTCCTCAATCCTTTTTGTGCTAGTGAGTTATAAAAAGTGCTTAAAATTCTCCTTTTTTGATTGAAAAAGGTAACAAAAGATACATTTTTGAGCTGAATCGAGTATCTGAGGTTCGAAAATGTGACATAGTTATAAAAGGGGTCTTTTATAAGATTAGAATTTTAGAAATATTTGAGATTTCTCTACAAGTAAGCAAATAACAGAATTTTGAGTCTAAAAATTTCGGTTATTTTCTATCTGTAGGAAAACATTTAACTTTAAATTTAATTTTGCCAAAAAATTTCCAATTAACTGCCTGTATGACTTGAAATAATTGATATTTTAAACCTAGTTTGTGCTAAAATTACTAGATCTTTAGCCCTATACTTAATGGTAATCCCGTTTTTTAAGCAATTGTACCATTTAATTACATTTTGCTAATAAAATCTACACAATTGAGTCTCTAAAAAGGTATAAATAATTGAATTGTTCAAACCAAAATAGATTTTTAACTAGTTAAAGTATTACTAGTACTTGATACATGTGAAATAAATCAAGAATAGAATTATTGTTTTCTTATCATTTATCATGTATTTCTTCATTTAGAACTTGAAATAAATCCCATTACATATACATTACTAGTGTACTACTACTAATGGAAAAAATCTCAATTGTTCATGCGATTGTTTTCCATAAAGTTAAATCGTGCAGAACAAAATAACGAAATTAGAGTAAATACATTTGATAAGTAGGAATTTACACATTAAAAATCCCATTTTGATTATTGTAGTATCTATTAATGTACACTACATATTAGGTACTATTGAAGGTAAACATGTGTAGAATTTATGTTGAGAATTAAACTAGATTGTTTTGTTTACAAAAATAGAAATAATAATACAGAGGTAGATCTGTAGGTATTATTTAATGTTTGCAATACTTTTAGATTGAATAGGTAAGGATACAATTCATTTTGTATCATTTCTAATTGAGATTATTAGGGTTAAATTCCTATACAAATGGTCAAAAATAGCTCTTTTGAAAAAATGTAGAGAATTTTGATACTAAAATTGAACATTTTTGAAAGTCGAAAAGTAAAAATTTTGTGTTTGGGTTTGGATTTCAATTTTATCTCAAATTGAAATTTAAAAAAAATTTAAAATTTTTTGGAAATTTTACATTTTTATAAATATAACCAAGTTTTTAAGATCGAAAATCTTGAAAATTTTCAGTCAAATGCCTGTTTAATGTACCAGAAGATCTCAAAATTTTCTCAAATCGTTTTACATAAATTTTCAAGTTTTTAGACTCAAAAGGTCCTAGCTAAATACGAGTATCTAATATTATCTACTTTAGATTTTATGAAATATCTCAAAATTCTATTTAGGCATATCCTTTTTTAAGTTTTTAGACTCAAATATCTCGAAAAATTGAAGCAGATTTATAGGTATTCCAAAATTTTCCTAAAATACCTTAATACTTTATTCATACTTGCTAAAAAACAGCCAGTTTTTTGGGCATATTAGCTCATTTCATTACCTTATATATCTGTATACTGCTTTGTTTTCCCTAACGATACCTTTGTTTTTTGTCTCTCTCTCTAAAATAATTTTAAAGCAATTTATACGTATTTCATATCCTCAGTAGTAGTATCCACCCTTTAAATACACTTTTACATTTACAGGTAGATACTGACTGGTAAAAAAATCTATTAAAATAACAGATTCAGATTTAGCACGTAGAATTTTTTCCAATTTAGGTATACTTATTGCATCTATGTACAGGTAGTATCGTAGTATATGTAGGATTATTAATAGGTAAAATAGCGGGGGAAGAAATCATCAAAGAGTTTTTTATTATTTACAAACCCCTCAAATACTCAACTGTACCCTAAGTACTATAGTACTTGTGTAGTCAGTTCCTATTTATATTTTTTATTTCTAAGTAATTCTCGATACTCGATTCAGTTCTCCAACTACCTCATAAGACTCAAGAATCAAGTTTGATTATTCCATGAAAGTCTCAAACAGAACAAACTTACAGTTTTTAATTATTTATGGGCCATTCCACCCTACAATAAGCTCTACTGTGTGTTTTTAAATTCAAAATTGAAATAGCAAGTGTAATTTTAGTTTTCAAAGTCTTAGCAAGTCTAAAAAGTGCCTACTAATCTTAAGAACTTTAAAGTATAAGTAGGCAGGTGTAAATTATCAAGTGTAAAAATTCTCTGAAATTTGAAATTAACTTTCTCAGCATGTTTGTTTTGTCGAATTATGACTCTTAAAAGTTTTGAAGTCTTGCCGAACTTCGTGACATTTTGGTGATTTTTGTGGAAAATTATGGATTTTCGAGTGTCATGTTATCGGTCTAAAGTACCTATATATATATAGTCTTGAGTAGGCAAAGTAATTAAAAACCATTTAAATATCCATAATCATGTGGTAGTAGATTTGCCGATAATTTTTGATTTGAGATTCAGCAGTTCTTTGATGGATATTGAACTTTAAAGTATTGATAGATACTCGGCATTATATTTAAATTTCTCTGCTGATACTGATACTTTTGTTAGTCTGTTATTTTTCGACTGATTTCAAATTACAGTTCTCATGTGTCAGACTCAACATAAAATTATTTACTATCCAATCGGCCTACTTATCATACCATCATATATCAGTATATGAGCAGATGTATGGTAAATTGCAATTTTGTAAAAAAAAACTCGGTTTTTGTTAGCTAGACCATATGTACTGGGATCAAACGGTTTAAATTTTTTTCGAACAATACTGACTTGTATATCTGATAATTTGAGCAAATATTGAAATCACGAATCAGATTTCAGAATTCAGAGTTGAGAATTGAACCAAGTTATCAAGTTATTGTAGTAAATATCCTGCAACTGTATCTTGTGTTTTGTTTTGTGGTACTTGGATAATAGTTTATGCCGTTTTGAGTAGTAGGTTACTAACTACTAGTACAAAATCAGCCAAATATTGAATGGTTTGGCTTGAAAAAATAGGTATTACTAAATTGCAGAAATGATTCAAATCCTCAGTGCAACTTCAAATATGAGGATTTCAAGAAATAAAGATAGTTTTAGTACAGCAGATACAATACCTAATAATAGTACTACTAATCTAACCAGAAGTAATTCAACAAATTCTTCAAATTTTTCACAATTTTTTAACTTTAATCCAATGAAATCTAAAAGTTCGGTTAATATAGTGTGTGACCTGGAGGGCGAGAAAGAGACTTTGAATTCAAATAATTCATCGATTATAAAGGGTGATAGTTCAAGTTCAAAATCGCGTGTTACCTCTGGATTAAGTCGAGGTTTGAGTCGGATTTTTCGTCGACACAATTCGAAAACATATAATGTGAGTAAGATTGAGAGGAGATCATTATCAGAGTATAATTTGACTAGAAATGATAGTTTTATTGAAGACCTATCGTCCTCAGATAAGGCCCAAATGAGGGGAAATCAAGAACAACAAGATTTTGATAAAATTAAGGTAATGATCACAAAATCACTGATAGTATTGTAACTCAAATATTCCTCAAAAATAGTCGAAAACATCACAAAAAATCTCCCAAATTCTGTAAAACACCTTATTGAATGGTTATTGAAATTTTTAAGTATTACAAGTCCACAAGTCTGGCTCAAATCAAGTTTCCTATCAAAGTTTCAAAATTTTGGACAGTTAAATACAAGTAGATAAGTATCTTAAAAATGATACCCTACATATATCATTATATTGATTGAAAATTGTCTCTTAAAATATATTTAGACAAATAATTCAAAATGACCGTGGATCTTTTTAAATATAAAATTTTGACAAAATTTCTCAACTAATTGGCAATTTGACTCCAAATTTTGGAAACTTTGCCTAGTATTATAAAGTCATAATGTAGGTACCTACCTATTTCTTAATTTTTAGAATTGTCTCATTATTGTATGCTTTGCATTATCAGATTGAAATTTTGAAAATTTTGAGCAAATTTTATGCAGATTTTGAACAAATTTTGCTTATTTTGAGCAAGATTTGGGCAGATTTTGTCATAAAGCGATCAATAAATCTCTAAAATGACAAAATTTTCACAAAATTTAGAATTTTGCTCATTTTCTATATAGAAAGCGAGCTAAAAAAAAGCAATTTAAATCTAACTTTTGTATGGGCTGAGACATAGTTTGGATTTGATCGTGTCAATCAAAATAATTTTGAGAAAATAACGACCATTATTTCCTTTCGAAATACAATTTAAATATCAGTTTTACACACACTTGAGCCTTTATAAGTATAGTGGAAGCTCTGTATAACGTGCTAATAATGGATTTTTTCCACATATTCTTCAATTTCCTTCAAATTCCACAATAATGACTAATTCAGTATACTTACGAGTTTAAATACTTAACAAGGACTTTAAAAATCTAAATATTTTTAATATTCCAATTTTTGATCTTGAGCATCAAAGTATAAATATTGATCTTGAAATATATTTATCATACTTATACCTTGTGTGAATTATTCGTGATTTCGAATAATTATCATTTTTAAGTATGGCTATAGTACTATAGTAAGTACTATAGTAAGTACTATAGTATAGTACTATAGTAAGTACTATTACTATAGTAAGTACTAGTCAAAAGATTGTACATAATGATTGAAAAATTTTGGTTTGGTTTATCCTGTTAAGAAAATTACTATATTATTATTTTATTACGTGAACATATGTCCTATACGATTGTAAGATTGTAATATGAATCATAATATCATTTTTGTGTTTTTGTAACTTGTAATTATGAAGAGTTTAAACCGGTTTTATACTCAAGTACAGATTACTTACATAGTATCAGTATATAGGATGAGATTGTGACAAAAAATATGCATATTTGCATTTTTCAAAAATCAAATTACAAACTACAAACTTGACTTGATCAACATGAGATTTTAGATACCCAGATCATTCTTTTGTTTGATCGAGTCCAGTAAGTAGTCAGATTACAAAATCACACAAGGGAATAAAATTAAGTCTCATTAGTTATATAATGGACCATTTGGTCTATTTGTAAAATTTCTGTCAGTCTTCCCTTCTATCAATATAACCCTGTAAAAATCCTAAAAAATAGACTGAATTTTGAGAATTTCGAGAAAAATACTCTAAATTTTGAAACGCTAAGCCTATTGGCTTTAAATATGGTACTGGTTCGATTTCAGTGTGCTCAATTCTGTATTTTTATGTATTTCTATCAAAAATCCATGTTTTTCAGTGTATTCCTAGTAAAATCCCTTTCAAAAACACTCGTAAACGTCATAAGCCTGAGTTTTAAGTGCGATCTTTGGTTTGTAAAAAAAATTTAAAATTATTTTTTGCAAAATTTGAAAATTCAAAAAAAATTAATAATCGAATATTGAGGAGGAGCATCTTTAAAAAAATTTAAACACAATTTTGCAGCCTAACATTTTTTTGACTTTGAAATTTTTTTTAAAGTCAAAAGTTGCCTATTTTTGATCTTTCCAGAATTTTGAAATGCATGAAATATCAATGAATTTGATAGACAATTAAACCCTTTTTCTTGTACTTGTCACATATTTTTAGCCTCATATGTATCTCAAAATAAAATTATCTATTAGTACTTGATCAACAAGCAAAGTGTAAGTTCTTGATAAATTTTAGAAATCTGAATCTACAGAGTATTTTGTACTGATTCTGATACAAATACTTGAATTATTTTGTGAAATTTCGTCGTGGTGTAATCGTATAGATCTGTAAAAAGTTAAAGTTGAAATAATTTCAAGTCATTTTTTGTCCTATTTATGTGGTTGCGGATTTATTTTGAAAAGTTTGAGATTTTTGCTACATAAAGAGTTGTAATTTAAAAATTTTAAGACTCTTTCCAATTGCAATTTGTGCTTTATTTAATGTGGTTTGAATTATATTAAATTGTATTGTAATCCAACTACAAAGTACTTTATAAGACTATATAATGATCCATTCCTGCTGAATTATGTCTATTGTGGTCTTGTCAAATTTTATTGCATATTTTGCAATGAAATTACCGACATAAGGAGCGAAAAAAAAATTGAAAAATGGTGGATAAAGTGAGTTAAATTTGTAATTCAAGGAAATTGAGGATTTAATTAAGGTCATAATTTTGATCATTTAACCTGATATTTTGACATATCAATGTCTTATATCTCATACCTATTATAGCTTAAAAGTTACAGATCATTTTTGAGCATTCACTATTAATATAGAGGGCTATAAAGTGTCAAAATTTCCATAATTTCGACTATTTTAGATGATCTTACTTGAAATAAGTAGCCCCTACAGATATATACTATAAAAAGTCATAAGTCCGTTTTTCACAGCATCTGCACGATGTCGGTCTTTTTAAACAATATTTATAAATAAATTTAGCAAAATCTAAATTAAATTAACACCTCTAACTCTTGTATCTTAGAATTAGCTTATAATTTGGCTTCATTTTAACATATTTCAAGGGCATTTTAAGAGTTTTAAAATCATGTTAGACCATCATAAAAATGGGATTTATTACCTTTAATTAGCAATACACTATTTATAAGAATCAGAATGAGGATAAATAGACTCAAAATTCAAATTTTATCAAACCTACGTCAAATTCCTTAAATATTTGTAAGATACTTTCATTTTACTATTTTAAAATCTTACAAATATCGTTAAGAAATCTTGCATGATAGATATTTGCATAAAAAATATAATAATGGTAGTCGTAGAGTCGTAGTAGTAGTAAAACAATGAACACTTCTCCTACTTAATTTCGTATTAAATGCAAAATTTGCATATTTTGCATACTCAATTAATGAGAGAATGAGAGAACGAATGGGCGTTCTTTATCCCAAGCTAATTTCCTTCAGACTTTAAAAGTAAAACAGAAGGATCTCAAATTACTTCGAGTCCATTACTATTTAGCATTAGTACTGGGTAGGGTACTAGGCTTTAATAAACTCACTAGAAGTTGATTATAAATTGTGCGAGCAAAGCGTTCAAAATCTCATTTTTCGGTTTCAAAGGTCAATTTTCTAGGTCAAAGGTCAAGTCCCGAGTCACAGGGATATTAAATTCGGAATCTCCATCATCGATTACCCCTAAAGTCACTTAAACCTCATTTTCGATTTTTCCCATTTGATTAACATGGAGAACACTTAAAGGGTCCCCGTGACCCCTTAGAATGGGGCAATCTGAAATTTTTGTCAAAATGGCACACCGAGATCCTATGGGGGTCCTCCATGTCAAGTTTGGTTAAGATCGGTCCAGTAGTTCTCGAGTTATCCTCTGGACAGACAGACATACAGACAGACAGACATACATACAGACAGACAGACGGACAAAGTGCAAGCAAAGTTGAATAGTAGGTGCTCGCTTCGCTCGCACAATATATATTTATATTTAAAAGTATAAAGTAGATCATCAAGACTATGAGTTGTTTATTTATTTTGCAATTTATGATTGACTTTTTTGTGCTCAAGTTTCAATTTGTAATACGCAATTCCAATGTAATTTCAATATCATAGAATTACTTACAATTTCTTTGAATTGTTTATAACTACATTTGCTTAAAAGCCAGAATTTTATTGTAGATTCTTGTAGACAGTCATTTGCAAAATTTCAAAATTTTTGTGAAAAAAATTTCAATTCATGCAAAAAAAATTACAATTTTTCAATCCTAAAGATACATCTTTAAAAATTTAAATCTCGAATTGGCAGTTCAAAATATTTTTTTGACTTTCAATTTTTGAAAAATTCAAAATTTTGTCCTAATTTTGATAAATCTTTCTAGAAATGATTTTGATAGACTTGATCTATCAGATTTATGACCTAATCTTAGCTTAACGTTTAGTTATCTTGACCATTTTCCAAAATTTCCATGCTTAAAAGCCTCAATTTAGCCAAAATTATGACCTTTTATTTAACTCGAAATTTTAGATTTTTGATTTCAAAAGCATTTTAGAGTCTAGACTCTAGAGTACCCTACCTAAGTAGTACAGTATACCTACTGATTTTGCTAATTAGTCTCTCAAATTTCTTGAATATGAACCGGAAATTGTATTTTATAAGTTTCTAAGTATCTAAGTAGATACTTGTAATGATGATGAATTTAATAAGTATTAATATTAAATAGATGATACTTCCGTTTTTGAACTTGGAGTTTTAGAAAAAGTTGTTTTATTTTCCAAGCCAGCGAGTAAAGTTAGGCCAGGCCATATGATGCATAAAAATATAAAAATTTTTGGAATAATTTCAAACTTGTAGTAGGATTATGCATAACTCATGTTTTTCAATATGCCATAATTACAGAATTACAGAAGAGAATTCCTCAACTTGTGTAATCTGGTTAGTACTACAAGTACAAGTACCTACATACTCGTATATAGTACTGGTAATATGTATAATAAATTGTTCAAATATTTTTATACCCTATACAAGTATCAGTATCAGTATACAGCGTGACGAAAGCAAAGTCAAGTTTTAAAATTTCAAGTCTAGTACTAGTACTAGTACTACATAGTACATTGGCAGATTGCAGATTTGCCTGAACTTGAATTCTTGAATTAGAGGAAGTGGAAAATAAAATAATACTTTATATTACTTGTATGGGGTCTTAGAACTTTGCTTTTATACACCTATCTACAGTACAGTAGTACATGCAAGTATCTTTATTATTGTCTCAAGTATGAAATAAAAACCCTTTAAAATCCATAGCTAAATAACACAGGGTATAATAGCACATTACTACAGACTTTTAAAACCATTATCTCCCCCCATAAGATCCTCAATTTTCTATCTTTCAAAAATTTTTCAAAAGATTGAAATTCATCAGTCAAATCCCTGCAAATCTTACTGTGAGATCTTGCACTTTATTTTAATTTATTTTTTTTATAAATTTCACCTTTTTTACCTTTAAAACCCTACTTATGTCTACTATAGTACCCTACTATACTGTAGTAGTCATTCGAAGGAAATGTATTTCATAAGTGTGAGAACTTTTTTTGACAATTTGAGTCTAAGGATAATTTTGGTTTTGTGTGATTATTTCCGCTTTTTTACATAGACATTTACAGGGTTAAAATACTCTTAAACTTTAATCCCCAATCCTCATTTAAACCTACAGAATACTACAGAATCTACAGAAATTATTAAAATTTTGAATCTAATGGCAGTTTTACCAAGAAATTGCTAAGAAAAGGTGATTTTTAATCCTTAAATCTCATAGAAAGTGATTTATTCAGCTTCAATTTTGGATATTTTTGGATTTACTACTGGCTTATCGTTGTGTTTTCAAGTTTAGATAAGAATTTTGAAGTTTAGTAGAATTCATAAGCCTTACTAAAGGCCATATTTTTAAAATTCAGGCTTATTTTTGATAATTTTGGATTTTATACAGATTTATCAGTGTTCTCATCAAGTTTAGATGAAAATTTTTGAAGTTTATTGGGATTTATAAGCCTCGTTTAAGGTCATTTTTGGTCTAAAAATTGAAAAAATCTGAATTTCAGAAGCCTTGGCCTTACTAAAATTCAGGCTTATTTTCGATAATTTTGGATTTTACTACAGATTTATCAGTTTTATCTCAAGTTTAGATGAGGGTATTTCAAATTTATTGGGATTTATAAGCCTCGTTTAAGGACATTTTTGGTCTAAAATTTGAAAAAATCTGAATTTTAGATTAGAAAGCATTATCATTTTTACGATTATGTGATTATTTCGATAATTGAGATAAGCTTGACAATGACATTTATATCATAAAAGTATAATCATTTTTGTGAATGATAATTTTTAGTGTAATTTGACCAATTATAAAAATTAGTCGAGATCGTGCTCACCTACTTACGTAGTGTGATTTGCATTTTGCATATGCGACTTTTATTTGAAAATTTTGGACTATTTTAATGGCATTTTTTGGCGTTTTTATAGTTTAAAGGATAAGCTCTCTGTGTGTATGAAGCTTATTAGGAGTATTTGCACAATTTTTCAAGATCAGTTGAATAGATTGTTAAAAAAGGATTAAAAATTATGATTATTATTAAGTTGACTGAATAATTATTCACCCGAGAAATATTCCGTTTTGTGGTCGTGCTCGATTCTCTAATGGATAACGAATAAAGTGCATCATAAAAAAACTTTTTTTTGGTAATATTATAATATTCTGATGAGTCAATTCAAATACTCGCTAACTCTCAAATATCCATATCCTAATTTAGGATAACTTGTGAGTTAGAGGATTCCTAATAACTCAAAAATGGGTTAATTTTATCGAGTACTTGTATTTAAAAACCTATAGAAAGTAGTAAGTTATAATATCACTTGATTTTCTATAAAACTTCTTTGTAAAGTTCCCAAATTTTGTTGTATTTTCTTAACATACACTAATAGTGGTATTCTAGTCTCAAATTTCAATTTTGAAATCTTAAGAATTCTTGTAATCAAATGGAAACTAGGATTTCAAATTGAAAATTAAGATACAATAATAACACTTTATACCTAATGGCTCAAAAAGGAGATTTATCAAGCTTGAACTACTGTTGATAATTTTGACATTTTTAGCCAAAATTTTGGACTTTATGGCTTTAAATTGTAATAATTTGAAATCAGGATTCTGATTCTGAATTCGTTTTTTGATGAAAAAAAGGCATTTTTAAAGAAATTTTGAGAATAATTCTAAAATTACCTTATAGATAGGTACAACTGTATGTGTAAAGGTAAGCTTGTTGAAGCTTAACTTAATAAAAAAAAAACCCTACTTATCTATAAATGCACTTGACTACTTAAAATATTTACTTTTAAACACCCATAAGAGACATAAAAAATATTAAATATACTCGTTGTATTGTACCTATGTATGTATTTACGATGTCGAGCTGATTCTGAGTATTTTACTTATTATTGTACCTACACTAGTATATGTACTTAAATCAGTACTAGTACAATACTATAGATATATTTTACGAGGAAAAAGTTCGTTGTCCCATTTCTACCAGAAAAAAATTCAAGTTAAGATAATACTTATAAAATGACACAAAAACCAATATAGTAAATAAGCTATTTAGCCATCTATAATGATATCTCTTATACAGGTATCCTATTCTATAAGCTATAAGTATTATAGAAGGATTTTACAGTTTTTTTTATAAAAAATTAACAGACCAACAAAATGTCAATAAAGTCTTTTAGATTTTTATATTTTTTAGTCCAAATTAGATTATACAAGTAGTTTTATAATTAGGTTAAGATAAGTTAGGTTTATTTAGTTAGGTTAAGTTTGATTCATCCATTATTTTTAGAAAAAAATAGCAATGTTTTTGTGTTGTGGTTATAGATCAAAGGTTTTAAAAAATATTTCTTATTTGCATTTATTAAAGGGTCCAGATTCTTGGGTTGTAGTTCATAAATTGAAAACTCAATCAGATGGTGGAATTCTTGATCCTGATGACAAACTCACTGATGTGGCTGATGATCGAGGTATAAAGTCAATATAAGGACCATGTGTATGATTTAGTGAGTCAGTATGACCTAATTTGATTATTTTTTTACGTGTTTTAGAGCAAATAATGGCTATTTTTGAGGAGGAAAATGATGGGATTCCAAGCCTTCAAATGCATCATAATGCAGGTGATGGGACAAGTGCAAGTTCAGTTGGAACTAATAGTCCGGATATATTTCAAGTAAGTGCTTTTTTGAACATTTTTGAGTTTTGTTTTTTTATCACTTTTTTGAGACAATTGACATGACAAGGACAAGACAGCAAAGGCAAAAAGGCTTTTAAAAATCTTTGTCAAACTTTTTTTTGTCAAAATCTTGTGTACCTTTTATGGATAAATATTACAATCTCAAGAAACAATACTTTAATTTCAATACAAGTATTATATACGAGTATGTTATCACTCTATCCTAAGGATACTATCTGTATGCATAAATGCAAAATATAAGAGCATTTTTATTCTTATTTAGGTAGATACCTATATAAAAGTCGACCTAGAACTTTTTAGCCAAATTTTTGGTACTTTTTAATTTTAATAGGTACATACGTCTTTCCATATTATTTATCATAGATACTACATACACTGTGTTCAGAATTTTCTGAAAATCTTGCTAAAAAATCCACAAATTTCTTTCAATAATCAAAGATTTTCTTAAAATTTTGAACATTTCATCAAAGATTTGACAATTTATTTCCAAAAATCGACTTTTATAAGAATCTCAGTCACTTTAGAACTCAAATTCTAAAATACTCTACTCTTACAATTAGATGCAAGATATTTTAAACTCAAGTATATTTGTACTTGTTGTAAGTTAAAATAGGAAAAATATTTTGAAATCTCAATAAACCCAAGTTTAAATAGATTTTATTAGGGTACTTATACCTATATATCTGGCTTACATTCTAAATATATCTATGTTATATAGTTATAGGCCTAGGTCGAAAAGCTGTACACCCAGAAGAATCAGGATTACAAATAGATTAGAAAAGGTTCAAAATTTGAAATTTGACCTCGACTATACTAGTTATATTATAGAGCCATACTTTCCTAATCAAAAACTCTCAAAATTTTTATTATTTTATTGGAAATTACCTCCAATTATCACAATGTACAAAAAGGATTTCTCTCAAGTCTGAATGAAAAAATTTCTAATTTTTCTAGAAAAACCCCTACGATTTTGAAAAATACAACCCTAGTCTATAAATGCTTACAATTTGGTTTAAATACCAACAAACTACAAAGTATTTATCTATTTAACCTAAAGTATATAGGCACTACCAAATTAAATTAATTTATAGCAAATTATGTGTTTATAAGAATTCAATTAATCACCCTTTTGATAAGAATTCTCAGAAATTTTGATTCGAGCAAAGTCTGTGGGTGATCTTAGAGTATGGTAGTTTAAGTATTTAAGTAGGCATTTAATTATAATCTCAAACTGTTACTTTATATTGTACTGTACTATGATTATTATATAGAAATAAATAGTTTAGTTAATTGTACACATGCATGATTAAATAGGATTTTCTACAATTTCCGCTTAAAATGATTGTTATAAAAGCTCCCAGGTATCTAGTATTTGACATTCATGAACTATACGAGTGAATATATTTTAGAGTTTTAGAATTCTTAAGTAGATTAAAATTATGTTCAATTCAATGCATTTGCATTATAATAACTATTTGTATAGGATTTCTAATTCGAAATTCTCAGATTTATAACTTGACAAAGATTACAAAGATTTACAAAATGCAAAAATTCTTTAGTCATTTCATTGGCCATTTAGCTTTAACTTGAAATACAGAGATAGTGTACCTACATTTTATTGAAATTTTTGCTAATTTTTTGGAAATTTTTTGGAAATTTTTCCAGGGAAGTGATCATAAATTCCAGCCATTTGTTCGAACGGATATCGAGATTACAGGCGAGGAATTGAACGATGGTTCATCACCTAATGGAGGACTAATGTTGCAAGTTCGACGAGGATCAGGTATTTATTCCATAAGGATTTTATGAAATAAAAGTTAAAAATGACAAATTTTTTACTTTTAGAACCAGCTTTAAATCGCTTATCCCCGGTCCCCTTTTCGTCACCACCTGACCCATCCAAGAGATGGTCAGCCGCACCCATTATTGATGAGGATGATCGAGATAAAAGATTAAAAGTAAGTTCAAAAAATTAAAATCTTGACAAAAAATTGCCAAAAAATGTCAAATCACTGTATGATATGAATCAGATCACTGTATCTAAAGTATCACAAAAAAGCTAGTTTTCCATATATTCGACTTGAAATTCTGAAATTGTAAAATATCAGTTCCAGATAATCTTACAAAAATTAACAAAAATTTCTAATGTTGAATTATCTAAAAGAATACCTTCGGTTTTAAATGAGCTTTTGGGCCTTTATATGAGGTTTTACAGGTCAAGGTTCAGAATTCGAAGATATCCTTTATATATCCTATCTTATATCATACTTTACTTTGAGATTTTCGAATTTTTCCATATTTTGGGTCAATTATTGTCAAAATTTTATGATTTTGTGCTCTAAAAAGATCGATTCTTTTGAATTTTTTTTCAAAATCATATTTTCAAGTACCCTACCTCTAAAATAGAGGTGCCTTTTTCATCTAGTGTATTGTGTAAGTGTATTACATTGAATGCTAAAATTCAGATTTCATACCTACTTTAGAGGTCATTTTTTCCCTATTTTGGCTCAATTTTTCCCAAAATTAAGGTCCAAATTGTACTAAAAAGACATATTCTGTCTGATCTGATGACAATTTTTTTAAATGAATATTTAATTCAAGTATCTATCTATCCTAATACTCGTATTTTTAACGTTTACCTTGAGATTATAAACACTTTTAGATATCTAAACTATGAGTATCATGCTTATTTTTCTAGACAGGGGAAAGGAATGTAATTATATTTTTAATGTATTTTAATCAGGTTGATAAATGACACCTCAAGATCTCAAAAATTCAAGCTTAAGTACCTACTGATACTACTATGTACTACCTCATTATGTCTTTCCAAATAGGTTAATATGAGTACTTATGAAAGGCAGATTTTTAATTAGATAATTGCATATTCAAACGCACAATCAAAGGCATTTTAGTTAGCACTATTTAGCACAATTATAAGTATGCAATTAAGTAATTGACACTTTTATGCAAATTCCTTGAGATTTATGACAAATTAAGCAGGGAAAAGGCAGGCTACTTGTGCCTTTTATTTATTTTTAAAGAAAGTTGCGTTCATAGAGGATTTTATTTTACAAGATTATAAATTAATTCAATAGAGAAATAACAATTAAAAGTTAGCACCAGGAAAAACCTGACTACTTTTTATTAACAAAAATTCAAATGACTTGATGCTACTGTACAAGTACCTACTACTATACTAGTAATACATACGAGTACTACAAGTATAGTGTGGTAATTAATGCCAAGATACTTTGATTTAAAACTTTAAACTTTCTTTGAACTTTTCTAAAATTCAAGTCATTTGAGTGTAAACTTTAAGAATAATAATATTTGCTTATGTGTAAAGTATACTGGTACTATTAGTACTTGATACTTGAGTTGATTTTTTGACTTTTAAAATTTTTTAATGCTTCTAATGACAAGCTGTGTTAATTAAGTTTTGACTTTTCTTGTCTTAATTGATCTATCTATTCCACTTTTTTATAAAAGATTTTTTTTTACAATTTGTGGATTTCAAAGAACTAGTTTTTCGACTTTTATGAAATTCTAAATAGAGTAATTAAATATCCTACTACTTGAGCAAAGATCAAATAAAATTCAGATCGTCAATAAATTCTTTTAGTAGAAGTAAATAGCTCGCACTTTTATGTCTAAATATTTGACATTTTTAGACTAAATAATGTGTAAGGCCTAGGTTTAATGACCAATTTGAGATATTTATATAATATGTCTAATTTGAATCTGAAATCTGTACAAGTATTTGGAAGTGTTTTGTCAAAAAATCTCAATTTAGATCAAAATTTCGAGACTTTTGGTTTTTGGATCATATATTTGAGTAAACTTTTGTCTAAATATCTCAATTTATCAAAATCTCAAGTCTATTCAGTTTAATGAAATTTTTGAAAG
>JAQIXA010001538.1:0-24079 GCA_034699045.1 Nanhermannia cf. coronata Gr-Ori-00579
TGTAAAAGGGTATTTTGACAAGGGGGGGGGGGGTACTTACTTGGATGTTCAAATCTCTTTGAGATGGAGTTTCTTTTCTTGAATGGAACTTCCTTGTACGAGCTACTACTACTACTACTTGGAGTCTCCATCAACACCAAATCTCCACCTCCACCAACACCTGATGAAATTGACATGGATGATTCAATTCTTTAAGTCTTGTCTTGTCTTGTCTTGAATTTTGGAGAAATCTTTAAAAAATTTGGTGATTTTGTTTGGGGTGGGTGTCCGCTTATTTATCGGACTGAAATAAACACTGAATCTGGACTTGGACCATATGGAGATGGACAATCCTCACCCGGACCACAATGACCTCTTAATTCTCAATTAAAGGTCACCAGATTACGTACCTAAAATAAAAATTTCAAGAGGCTCTTTTATTATAAAAATATTAAAAATAAATATGAGCAGTATAAAAATAGCCCTTATATTTGTGCATCAAAATCAGATTTTGAAATTTTTATTGAAAAAAATTAAAAATTGCCAATTATTTATTTTGCAATTTTTTAAATTGTTGTTGTTGTTGAAGCAGTTAGGTTTTAAGTTAAGTTACCTTGTTGTAGTCTTCTTTATTTATTAGAGTAACCCTTGACCTTATGACCCTTATTACTTAGCCAGAGGCCAGAACCAGCCTTTGTTTCTCCATTAAATACATACCTTACCTCTATTTCTATACTCTGTAATTGTTCATCGCCGGCTTCGGTGTCACCGTGTCTGTCGATTTACTTGGCCAGGGTCCAGAGACACCAGGGCTGAGGGATGTTCTCAAAGTTGGTTCGTCACGTGGGTGTCAAATGTCAACTTGGACCCATCACCAACACCACCTTTAACCCTTCTATTCTCTCATCAGGAAGGTATCTAAAAATTTTTAATTTTAGTTTTTTACCAGCTTCATTTACATCACAAACACAAAACCCTTTTTAATTACCTAATTTTTAATTTGTAGTCCTTTGATGATTGAGCAACAGCAGAAGAGAGGGATGTCAAGGGTCAAACGAAGGTTCACTCACCCTATGTACTTCTGGCCTAAAAAGAAAAGAGAAGTACTCAACTCACATCATAAATTAACTTTTATCTTGATTTTAATTACATTTTTTTAGCAAAAATTGACTTGACAAAATGACTAATTATGAATTTTGTCTTTTTCTTATTATTATTATTATGTAGAGACATGACCAGGAGTTGACTGTAGAGAACCAAGAGTTTGTCAATCAGGTCATCTTGGACAAATTCGGACCCGTCGCCATCCCTGAGACTGGAGCACCCTATGTCAGCCCCCTCAAGGACCTCTCAAGACCTCAGGTCGAGTGGAGACCTGGACTATTACGGTAATCTAAGGTTTAAATTTATATTTACTCAATTCTAAACTTTTATTTTTTTAAAGACCGGGACTGATTGGCCGGAAAATCGGTATTTATCCCATGTGGAAGAAGGACGGGAGCAGAATACTCACCACCCTTATCCAGGTTATCATTTGACTATATTTTACCTTAAAATTTATACTAGGATATAATTAACTACTCTTTTTTTTGTATTTGCAGGTGGTGGACAATCACGTGATCAAATACCTTCCACCTGAAGTGTGTCTACAAAATTACCCGGAAAGGAAATGGCGAGGTCGAGGGCTTCTGATTTGCGGGAGTGAGTCAACGGATCCTCAACTCTTCACGAAGGAATACTGCGGGCTTTTTAACGAGTCGGGTATTTTACCCAAAATGAAGTTGGCTCGATTCATCATCAACCCAGAGGCTGCACTCCAGCCTGGAACTCCTCTCTACGTCGATCATTTCCGTGTGGGACAGTACATTGACATCCAAGGGAAAACGTAATTAACACCAACACCAATAATTAAAGACTTTTTTTTAAATAAAATTATTTTAATTGTGTAGGATAGACTATATGTTCCAAGGGGTGATGAAAAGATGGGGATTTAAAGGAGGACCAAAATCTCATGGGAATACCAAGTCTCATCGAAGGCCAGGATGTATTGGATCAGGTGGTGAAAGAGCGATGGTTTTACCTGGGCAAAAAATGCCAGGTCATATGGGCTCAGCAATGAGGATTATTCCTGCTCAGAGGGTATACCATCAAATATCTAATTATATACAGGGGTATTCTAGAATTAGATGGTGAAAATTAAATCCTAAACATTTTCGCCATCTTATTCTGGATGAACCTTTACTAACTATCTCTAATTAAAAAATATTTTGATAAATTTTTTCTGTTCTTTAGATAGTGAGGATCAATAGAAAGTACAATGTGATCTATGTGAAGGGTCCTGCGATTCAGGGAGAGACGGGGAGTTTTCTAGTCCTCAGGGATACCTTCATCCCTACAAGGTACCCACCCCCTTACTATTTTTAATAAAAGCCTATTGACTAGAGATTAGCATTTAGCATTTATAGAATGTAAATTAACTAATTTTTATAAATTTTTAAATCAGATTTTATGGGAAAGAGAACGCACCGCCCTTCCCCACCTATTTCCCCACCACCACAAGTTCTGAGGAGGATTCTGCTGAAGACCCAGAAGATGTGTTTGATGAGGATCTCTTCGACTTTGCCCAACCATCCATACTCTTTGAAGATGAACCAATCAAAGCAAAATCCTAATTAACTTTAATTAACTTGACATTAGTCATCTAAATAGTTTAGTTTATAATACAGCTATTTCAAGTTAAATACTACAAAATATTTTTACTGTTTTTTCATACTAAAGACTTAATGACAATTAGTAGAAATAAATATACAGAAACCGACGAGTTATACCTTATAGTTTAAAATAATTAATTTCAAGTTCATCCCTTTAATTTCATATTTTGATAGTCTCATCAGCTTTCGACATAAAAGTCAAAGCATGACACGGCTATAACGGTAGAACCTTTATATATAAGGTAGTATATTATCTTGCCGTTATATAGAGGGCTCATCAATTGACATCTTGACCTGTCACTGGACACTGGGCCTAAAAGTGACCAAAAAAATCAAATCTTGTCATATCATATTGCCCATTCAAAAGATATTAAAAGCTCTAAATAAAGTCAGAATTTTTCAAATCCAGCCAGGAAAGAGTTCGAATATTTTTGTTTTTTTTGTCAATTTTTTTTTTGCGGAGTTTTTTTTTGTAACATTTTTTTTAGAAGTTTTTAATTTTAAATGAAGTTTTTGTATGAAGTTGAAGTCTGAAGTTGACCTGAAGTTGACCTTTCTCTGAAGTGAAGTCTTCTGAAGTGCTGAAGTTGAATTCTTTCTAATTTAATTTGGTTTTGGTAGTTAGTAAGTTACTTTAATTTACATTTACATGAATCTGGTTAATTTTTTTAAAGTTAGCTTTAGCTTTTAATGATCATTTTACTTTTTTACAGTTTGACCTCTGACCTGTAGTCTGTAGGAGAATGGATACGAATGATAAATTGGCGGAATTTCCATCATCTCGAGATCAGCCTGTTTGTCAGCACAAGGTAATAAATTAATACATAAATAATATTTTAAAGTGTACTTTCGTGGTGCCTTTTTGACATTATGTCAATGTCAATGTCAATTAATTTATCTATTTTATGGTGGTGGTTTTAGTTGTCAGGTCGTAATTTCTGCTATGACGTCGTCCTCTCAGGCTGGGATGGAGAAACCATCAAAGAATTTACTCAATTTGAAACCAGGCTAGCTGCACGTAAGTACCCTCTCAATATTATCATTAGAATATAATTAGGATTTTCAGAGCTGAAACAGATTAACAGACTAGTTTAATACAATTATATACCTATATTATATTATATAATATTATTGTTATTTTAGCAAAGAAAAAATCATGTGAGATGGCTGAGGATCAGCTGGAGTTGCTGAAGAAGAGGATGAGTGGAGTCGTGTCCCTCAGCCACCTCGCTCAAAATGCCGTCAAGGAAAGTAAATTTGTGCTCGAAAGAACCGGCATTAAAGTTCATGTTGTAGCAAGTAAGTTTAGTTAATTAAAACCCTTATTTATAACTATACGATATTATATTATTCATTTAGTTTAGCTCTGAAAAACTCAAAAGTCTTTACCTCAAAATGTAATAAAAATTGAGGGTATTAATATGCTTTTTCAGAGCTTAATTTACTAATAGTACTTGATTTTTAATATTTTTTTTTTACTTTTAAAATGGTGTAGAAAAGAAGGTGGACACGACTGTGAATGTGAGGGATAATTGTATCCTCTGTTTTGGTGACCTCATCATCGCCGATGAATCTGGATGGTGCATTCTCAAAACACTTAACGATCAAGTACACAATTTTTTTACTTTTTTTATATGGCTCCGATTTATTCTACTCCCTATTTTAGTTGAATATACCTATCTTTATTTTTGGCCTAATTTTACCTCTGCTCTGGCTCTGGTATGAAATTAACCCAAATTTTTTTAAAATACTTACTACTTACTTACCTAAACTACAATGGAATTAAAAGTTAGACCAGCCAAAAACATAGGTGAAAAATCAACCAAAATAAGGATGAAATCCTTTTTACTAATTTCTCTTAAATATTAATTATGATTTTTATTTTTTATAGATATGGAGTTTGTATAATTTAGTGGAAATCGGTGATCTTATTTATATTGAAAAAGCCACTTACTCGAAAATGAGAAAGAACCCCAAGTATACACCCACCTACCCATACAGTCAAGATAAGGCCCTTGACCTTGAATTCAGATGCACTTCACTCCAAGCAAAATTCATCGTTATTTTAAACAAGGACATTCTCAGAATTCCAAATCATCTCCTCGAACAAAAGGTAAATAAATACCCTACCTTAAAAAAATAGATTTTATGAGTATCTTTATAATTCAATTCATTTTTATTTTTCATTCTCAGCAGAAACTGCCAATTAATATTAATGGAAATAAAGCTGCAGTTGCAGAAGCTGAACCGCCTATTGATGTATTCAAACTCTGGAAACCTTCGGAGCTAGTCAACAATGTGTAAGTACTCTACTAAAAAAATCTAATTTTAAGTTTATTTTGTTATTTTTGTGATAAATGATTAATTTTTAATATTTTTTGTAGGAGTGGACGATTAGAAAATTTCCCAAACTATACCCAGTATATTGATATTTTGGGTACGGTTTCGTATGTGAGTCGAATTGAACGGATCTTAAGATACACTTCAAAAGTGAGGACAGAACAAAGTGATGATTTAGAAGAACTCCAACAATTCAACTGCTTCAGATGGATTCTGATTGTGGACGAGGTGATCAAAAGTCCCATCAAAGTCAAACTTTTCCTCAATGAGAGGAACATGGTGAAGCAAGGAGATTTGACCCCAAAGTCTGTCATCGTCATCTCAAATGTGAAACTCGATGATTTGCTTTTTACTCATCTCTCATCAACACAATACTCGACCCTTTATGTGAACAATGAAATCTCCACCAAGTACTCGGACCTTTTCCCAGAGAGATACACCGACTTTATACTCAACTTCAAGATGGACTTTACAAGGAATCGTAAGGACGTGGAATGGTCCGCTGGTGGTTCTCTTAATTTCGAGATTGAAGATCAAGATCGATTCATCGATGAACTAATGACCCAAAATAGAGTCAAGTTTTCAGCCCTTCCAACAAGACCCCTTCGCCTAGCTCGAAGAGAATCAAGAAGATTCATTTTTAAGGCCAAAATAATCCGGTACTTTTCAACGGGGAGGATGGGTCAAGAAAATTTAGACCACTGGAGAAGCCCTTGTGATAATATCCAGCTCAATCTTGAATTGACTGATCAGTTTAAATTCCATTGCAATATTAATTCGAATAGAAATAATAATAATAATATTAATATTAGTCCAACAAAGAGGGGAAGACCACCTTCCTACCTCAAGAATGATGATGGTCTCGATGGGTTGTGGTTTTGTTTCCAGCGGAGGATGCCAACAGCAAGTTTCTTTGGTGAAAAAATCAAAAGAGCCAACTTCTACGAGTACTATACAGAGAGGTTTGGTTGTATCCTCAAACCTCTACTACTCCCAACTGCTGAAGAAATTCCTATTGAGGGGGACAAACTACTCAAATTGAGGGATCTTCGAGCTATCGATGGAGAATTCATTTATTATGTCAAACTGGTGGTGGAGAATGAACAGAAGGGATTGGTCGAGTTTTTCTGCTTCTGGAAATCCAGTGAGGTAATTATTTATTATTACTAGGCTTTAATCAACTCACTAGAAGTTGATTATTAATTGGGCGAGCAAAGCGTGTGTATAAATAATTTTTTTGCGGTTCCGGGGGCCACCGTGCGATTCCGGGGGGCCGCACGGACCTGGAACATACATTATATCTTTACATTTCAGACCATAAGAACCATTTTTATCAAATAAAAATTTTTGCGGTTCTGACGGACCCTTAAAGGGTCTGGAAAACCGCAAGGGGCGGGACCATTTGATCTTTCTATCGAGCATGCACAACTATAATAGACCCTATAAGGGTCCTTCATGCCAAATTTGGTTAAAATCGGTCAAGTAGTTATCGAGTTATGCCGCGAACATACAGACAGACAGACATACGGACAAAGTGCAAGCAAAGTTGAATAGTAAGGGCTCGCTTCGCTCGCCCAATTACTATATTATTAACCTCTATTTTTGCTGAATAATAAATTATATTCTTATAAATTGTAGGTTGATGGTCCGAATCGGATGAGGGAGAAATTGGTCAAATTGAGAGACAAGCTGTGTGTTTGTGTCATCGACCTCTTTTGTGTAGACCATGGAAAAGATGAAGAAATCCTCGAGCTTCAACTTCAAGATATAATCCCGACTTCCGGTCTCGATCTCGATGATGTCGACTAAAAAATCTCAATACCAAATATACCAGATAACTCAGATAAGTTAATTTTGTTTTATACTTCTCTCCTAATAACTTCTAAACTCTATACTACTCACCTATTAATTTTGACTCGGTGTCGAACTTTTTCTATTTAATTTTAAAAATCTAGGTATTCATTTTTTTATAATTTTTTTATAATAATATATACAGTAGTTAAACTACTATTAAAATTATTTAAAATTAATTACTTTAAGTACCAATTAATCTCATCAAGTAAGTATTTGAGAAACACGTGTTCAAAAAAACGCAATCTTAATTTTTAAAATAATGATTTAGTAAATCATTCCTATTTCCTATATAATTAATCATAGTGTAATCAAAATCAAGTATTTTTTTGTAAAATAAAATTATCGTGACGATTAACGATTTGCAAAATTAATTAAAACTTGAGGTCAAAAGTTAAGCTTTTTTTGAATTGATAATTGAGTGAGTTAACAGATATTAGATTTTTTATTTCTTTTAATAAGTACCTTATTTGAAATAAGTACCCTACAGTATAGTAAAGCTAAAGCTAATATTATTTTAGAGATACCTATCTAGATAGGTAAATTGATATGATAGATAATAATATTTTATGAAAATGACTGACTTGGCTCCTAATCTAAAACAATACATTTATACAATATGGTTAGTTTTTTATAAGATTTAAAATAGATCTAGAGGTTTCCGCATTTAATTTTAGGACAAGAATACGAAGGAGGTTATTGTCAGAAAAAGACTCTTTTTTTTTAAAAAAACAAGAACAAACATTATCACTTTTTTTTGTTAAGAGCTTGTGCTTTTCAGTATGTATGTATTTTGGTATTCTTGAACAGATGCATTTTGATTTTGTATATTTTTTTTCGAGTTGACATAATAATTGGCATTTAGGAGGAATTATTTTAGTGGAATTATTCACTTGGTGACCGAGTGTATAGCATTGGCTACGTAGTCAACATTTTTGGTGGTCAATCCGACGATGGCAATCCGACCATCCTTTGTGAGGTAGATCGAATGCTCTGAAGTCAACTTTTCCACTTGGGCAGCTGCACAAAATTTTTAAAAAAAATTATAAATTAAGAAATTTTAATCATAAATTAGCTTCGATCTTACGTGTCATTCCTGTGAAACAAAACATCCCAATTTGATCTGTGATGTGCGCCCAGTCTATATAGAGAGAATAAACAGAGAAAAAAATTGTAATTTTTGACTAAAAGTAAGTGCTTTATGTCTTACTCTTGGTGGATCCAGCCTTCTTGAGTCCGTCCTTGAGTGCGGTCCTTTATTAAAATTAAAATATAATTAGTTAATTATCTTTACTTAGTGAATTTAGTTATTTTTTATATAAATTGCCAGCCTAAAAATTAAAATTCGCTATAATAGTAGTATAGTATGTGTATAGACTAGGTTTCAAGGTACTCTACTTACCTCATAGAAATGACACGATCGGCCATTTCTTTCACTTCTGACAACCATTGTCCGTACAATTTGGAGTCTCCAAAGATCTCGGCTGCAATTCGAGCTCCAGAAATTGGTGGATTTGAGTACATTGGTCTAAAAAATTAGAAAAAAAAATTGAGTAAAATCCTTTTACTTTAAATAGAATTAGAGTGGATACCTGATGAGGATTTTAAGTTGTGAGAGACATCGGTCCGCCTCTTCTTTGGAGCTACAGACGAGGGAAAATGCACCAACTCGCTCACCTACATTTACAATTATAATTTAAAATTAAAATTGATTTTTGATCTTGCGAGTTTTACCGTAAAGTCCCATGTTTTTGGCAAAGGATTGTGCAAGGGCCACATTATGTCCGTCCTTCAAAAAGAGTCGAACAGCAGACGCATCTCGATCGATAGAACCTGTTGCAAATCCCCTACAAAAAATATCAAGTTAGAATTTTAACAATTTAGTTATAGATTAAGCATAATGTCATGTAGTATATACTGACTGGTATGCCATGTCAAAGAATGGGAAGTGTTGTTTCTTTTTGATGAGAGCTGAGAGTTCATTCCACTGTTCTGGCTTTGGGTCAACCCCTGTAGGATTGTGAGCACAAGCATGAAGTAGAACTATTGATTTATCTGGCATCTAAGATTAAAAATAAGGCTTAATAATCCAAAATTCACAATAATTGTTTTAAGGTTTAAGGTACCTTTGAAATGTCCTCACAAGCACCCTTAAAATCGAATCCGCAGGTACTTGGCTCATAATATCTGTAGTGTTTCACACCCAAACCAGCCTAAAAATCACAAAAAGCATAATAATAAACTTAAGATAAGTTTGTTAATGTCTAGAATTGGTTAAGATTTTATGTAAGTTAAACTTACATGTTTGAAGATGGGTATGTGGTTTCCCCATGTGGGTGTTGGAAGGAAGACTTCTTTATTTCCAGGAAACCATTCCTTGAGGAACGCACCGCCAATCCTCAAACTTCCTGTCCCACTAATCGCCTGCACTGTCACCGTCTGTCCACTCGTCAGAAATGGACTTCCCTCACCCAATGCCAACTTGATCGCTCCAGCACAAAAATCGCTGTTTCCTAAAAATACATAAAAAATTACAGATACAGATAGGTTCTGATCCTTTAGTAATTTTTAAAGATTCGATCTTACCATGAATTTGAGAATATTCTTTGTCCATTGACTTTTTCATTACATTCGCTTCTGCCTACATAAAAACAGTGGAAATCCAATTTTTGTAGAAATTAGAAATGAGAAATGGCTTACAGATCGAACAGAAGAGAGAACCATCGGCTTTCCATTGTCATCCCCTATATAATGAAAATAATTTTAACTTGGCATATAAAAAATATTTATTGATTGAGTTACGAACGATATGCTCCAACTCCCAAGTTCACTTTCTTGGGGTTCGTGTCTTTCTTAAAGGCCTCTGTCACTCCTACATAAAAAATACGGCAAATGATAAGCTTTATATTTATACTTTCAATACAGTTTTAATGGGTAAGGAACATAAAATTAGAATTTAGAATATTTTAATTAAAATCTTACCGAGAATTATATCTGGAGGACCCATCTAAACAGAGAAAATTTCCATTAAAAAATCATTATTACATACCTATATTGATAGTAAAATTTATAAAGAAATAATTTAAGTACCTCAACTCCGGACCACCATGAACTAGAGGGTTAAAAAAAGACAAAATTATTAGACATTTTAAAAAAATAATTGGTAGAGTAATATATAAGTACCTTGCTCTTGCCATAATGGGTGCAGATTGTTTAAGGGTTCTGATGACAGACACTGAATTCATGACAAACTTCAAAACCGGACTGACTGAAGCTGAAGGGTGTGATTTTAATTCCAGAGAGAGATCAGATGACGCCGGATTAGTTGAGAAACAAAATAACCTCTAATAATATTATCTCTTACTACTTCTTAAGAGATAAAGATAAAATCAAGTCAAGTCAAGTTCGTTATATAAAATATATAATTATATAAAGGCACACTAATTCTGCTCTCCTCTGCTGGACTTTTATCTCTATGTAAAATACCTTACTAAATAAAATAAGACAGACAAAATAATACCTACTTATCAGTATCAGCAGCAGTATGATATTCTTATTAGGTAGATAATAGATATGGAAAAAAAAGGATGAAATATATCCTTTACATATTCGTAGTACATAATACCTATAGGTAGCAATAGTACTATGTATAGTATAATATAGCCTAGAATAGAGATCAAGGACAAGTTCAGAAAAACAGAGTTTCAATTTCGAATTCTCAGATCTCAGATCTCAGGAAAAAAAAACCTACCTACCTACCTACCTATATACTCGTACATACCAATAATATATTACCGGTACTGGTACTATACATAATATTACTATTACTTTATATGTTTAAAAGTCTCTAATTATTATACCAGTTAAATCATATCTAATCTATCTATTTAAATTGGGTTATTATTCAGGAAAGAAACTTATGAGTTATGTTATAATAGATAGATAGTCATTTTTAAACACGTTTTGACATGTTTACTCTAATTATAATTACTTACTCATATTATTAAAGCAGTTTAAAATTAAACTATAATAAGAGAAACCTAATTATCGATATCATAAGCTTAAGCTTTAAGCTCTTTACACTTTCTAGTAAGCAAATATGTACAACTTCAATTATTTCAAGCTCAAGCTCAAATCTCAAAAGCAATAAATGCTTTATTCTAACCTCAACTCTATAGATAGACTCTCTCTCTCTAGATAGACTCTCTCCAGTTAGATAATTTTTGTCATTTAACAATTTATTAAATTTTTAATAAATCAGCCTTCTTAACTTTATCCTTAGTAGTACATAGTACATTATACCTAAACGAATAATTTAGAAACACAATAATATGTATGTAGGTAATTAGTAAATAAATAATTTAAATTGAATAAAATACTGAGCTCGCTATTCACTTTCTTATATATAATGTAGGTCTAGTAAAAAATCGTATTAGTTTTCATAAAAATCACAAATAAATTAGACCTACTACTACATAGGTACATAAAAAATAAAATAATTTTTTTCCACTTGCAAAATTTTTGTAATAATATTATGTAATAATTATCAAAAAAAGTAACTTGAGAACGATATATAAATATTAATTATCCTGTGTTACCTGTCGGTCGGTCACTGACTCTCTCTTGTCTTTAAATATTTTGTCCAAGTATTCGTAGTATAGTAGTAGGTGTTTTGTAGAAATGATAGATAGAATAAATTAAAAGAAAAGTGAAGTAATAAATGAATTTTTAAAGTCCTATATAGGAGAAAAGGTATTATCACAGCTCATCATGATCATCCTCATCATTTTTCTTCGACTTTGACGGCACTTCAGCAGCAGAAGCCTCGGCTTCAGAGTTCTGAAGTCTTTTGATGAACTCACGGAGCTCCTGGTCATAGCCAGTCCATTCTGGAACTATACGCTGAGCAGCTAAAAATAAAACAAATTTTATAAAAAAATCATCCATTTACCATTAAAATTTGCTTAGCTTACCGTCTAGTTTTGGTTCTTTAGTAAGAGGATTATTGCACTAATAAAAGGTTAAAAAAATAGTTATTTTTTGTATATTTTTAGTGTCAATGTGTGTAGTACCAGGTCGATAGTTTTAGCAGCCGTTTTTGACTCATCTGAGCACCATGTCTCACACCACAACCTGATAAAATTTAGATTTAATTTAAAGTAGATATTTTCATAAGAACTGATTTAAAATGAATACTTACCATTCTTGAGGCAAGCTCTTGATGCCAACCTGGATAAAAGTGAATAATCAAGATTTTACACAAATTATACTTAGGTATATTATATTTTAATAATGAATATGATCTACTGACCTGGTGGATCATGTTATTAGGCAAGTCCTGATCCAGATTAGAGAGACTGTTCGGATCCTGACTCAGAGCTTGATATTGACCTCTCAGCCTGTCACCAGCTGCAATCTTCCTGAACCTATTTATTTTATAAATAATGTAATTTTAGAAAAATTTTAGAAAATTTTTTACACCAAACCATAACCATTTTTTTAAAAAAAAAACTATAATTTCTAACCTTAGAAGATCCACTACGTAGAGTGCAGAAATATGATATTTTCTTCTACCAAGATGAGACTTCCAGTAACCGTTCTTCCAGAATCTGAATCCCTCCATTTCGGTCCTGGAGTCACAGAAAGGTGTGTATCCGTATGGATTTCCCTCAAGATCAAGCTCAAAGAGCTCTTTGAGGTCGGTTCTCACAATTTGGTCAGCGTCTACGAACACAATCTTCTTAAGGGAGAGAGGGAAAAGAACGTCGAGGAACAAAATCTTGTAACCCCAAATGATCCTCTGCTTCTCTCGTTGGGGATTTAACCTATTTTCACCATTAAAAAATCAAATATCCATTTAATATATTTATCTAGGTATACCAAAATATTTATTTTATTAGTACTCACCATCTTGGCCAATGATATTGAACTAATTCGTAATCAAAATGATATTCTTTCGCCATTTCGGGTAAAATATTCTTAAACGTAGGACTTAGATAATTCTTCAGAAACCAAAATTTTACTTTTGACCTAAAAAATTAATAATTTAAAATCAGTCCACTATATTATATCATTAATTTTTAAGCCTTACTTTGTATTTTTGAGGACAGAGACCATCATAATTCTTGCCAATCTCTCGTATAAGTGTCCAGAAGCGAGTGAGAATACATTTATGACATCATCCTCCTTCTCATTCTTATTTCCATTCCCAAAACTAAACCAATTACCTATATGTATTTGAAAAAAATTATCAACGATTAGCATATAATCCAAGGTTTATATTTAAAATATTACCATTAGAATCTTCTTCACTGTCAAGAACTGAAGCCATCTCTTTCCCTGGATTTCTTTTAATTTTCACTTTGAGGACAATCGACTGGAAATTTTGAACCACTTGACTCAGAATCGCATTGTTAGAGGACTCTAAATTGTAGATTTCTTTCGAAGGACCATCCCTAAGACTCAATTTCCAAATACCTGGACCAGCTCTACAATTTTATAAAAATTCAACTATAGTTGAAAAACCCTATATCATAATGATAATATTTATGTATTTACTTGAGTTGAAAATATCCAAGATTAGCCATTACAATCGTTTCAGCAAGTTTACTTCCTTTATTTGTTGGCTCGAAATTGAATTGAACGCCTCTCTATAATAAAAATGATGGAGAAAGTATGTAAGGTATATTTTTTATAGGTACTTAAGTATATGTAATTACAGGTGGTGATCCAGTTTTGAGTTCAAGACAATGTCCTTCAACAAGTAAATACTCAAGTTCATATTCTGACTCAATCGAGGTGCTCATGTCCCTCAGGCGAATATTGTCCAGGTCATGCTCCCCCTTCTTCACCTCCACCATCCAATTGTCAGGAGACATAAAATTCTGTGTAAATAATGGATCCTTTGGTATATTCTCAAACACAACTCTCTCGGCAGGTTTTTCTAAAATAAAATATAAGCAAAAGATATTTAGAAATTTTAGAAATTTAGATTTCGAAATTTTAATTTCAAAGTAAGATAAATATATTTAGTTTTTATAAACAAACCTCCAGCAACATATCTAAAGTATGATTTTAATGGCAACTCTGAGTGTTTTTTTGGTGGATTGAAAAGAATCCGGATTCTCAGCCACTGACCAAGTGTATCCTGACAAGCATTGAGGATCGTGGCCATTTTGTTGGCGACTCGAGAGGCTGGGTCGATCACCCCCGTAATGTCAACATGGAAAGGATCTCCACCACCTCCACCAACTGACTCGATCGTCTGTGCTTGATCGAACTCTGGTAATGTAAACCTCTTCGCATTTCGATTTTTAATTGTTGGATTTTCAAGTAAAGAACAGATCCTCATTATACTGTCAGCATCCCAATCATCATCTAAAAATTTAAAACAGAAAAATACAATTAAGATTACAATGAATACTAATCGAAATTTAGATTAAAAGTAGATATTAATATTTAATCTGGTGTTATATCTTACCAAAATGTTTAGCACAAGAATCGTAAGACACTTTTTCAACTAGTGCCCAATCTCCTAATTCAAATTTCTCATCTTTATCGAGTGGTCCAATTAACCTCCCATTCACCACAACTCCTTGAGATCCAAGTGGGAAATTAATGGATTTTAAAAATTGTTGTCTTTTTTCATCATCTTTTGAGTCTTCCTTCTCTTCATGTTCATCATCTCCATCCTCTGAAAAGTCTTTCAATACCTTTGAAATTTGTTTAATATCACCCTCATCAAAAGCCTTCACCACCATCCTCTTGAAAGCTGAAGATCCTCTATGTAGTCCAGTTGGAATGTATCCGATTCTCGAATGTTTGGCTGACTCGGAGAGAAATTCAACAGCATTTTGTAGGAATTGATGACCAGCTGGTGTTCCAACATCAGCCAGAATCCATAGAGTAACCCCAATATGTTCTTTCCTTTTACCACCCTGAGGCTGTAAATATTTGAGAGAGGTGGCGAAAGAAGCCAACTCATTCTTGTTCTCTTTCCCCATCTCCCAAATCTCACTCCCAAAAGATAAAAACTTCGAGTTCGAGGTGTCCAGGATTTTGTCATTGAGACGTGTCAGTACATTGGGTTTATTCATAAGATACTCGAAAATATCCGTGTCATCCTTGATCTTCCCATTGTAGCTCTCAATCTGGATGGCCTGAGCTTCTTTGAGCAGTTGGTTGAGAACAGTTTCTTCGAAATCATCGGGAGAATCCCATTTTAGAGGAACTCCATTCAAAAATCCTCCAGGTGTTGATCTTCCACTTCTTTGTACATATTCACAAGAAGCTTCACCCCCATAATTGTACTCTTCATCCGGGTAGGTGAAAGCCTTCAGCACTTTTGAGAAATCCTCACTCGAGTAAGCCTCCACAAGAGTTGCAAAAGCCTTCCTCATCATCTCTTGAGATTGAGCATAATTTAACACTTTTCGAATTATTTGAGAGATCGACTGATCAGATGATGAAGGGCTATCAACATCAATGGAATTGGAGGTAATTTCCACCTTCTTCTCCTTCTTTTTTGCATCGCAGAAGACGACTCCAATCCTCACAGGGGCTTTATGTTCCATGAAAGAGTGGACAATCTTTAGAAGTGAGCCAGAAGTTGAGATATCTTCAGAATCGATTGTAAGAACTAAATTGAAAACATTTCTTCGGACTGGTCGTAACATTACACCTCCCATACGATAAAATAATTGAGTTAAATCATCAGGCCATCCTAAAAAAAAGCAAAATATCAATAGAATTAAAATGCTTAAATTTTTAGATATATCTTTACCTTCATATTCTTCATCCTTTTCTAAATCGTTCATCCAGTAGATTGAAGAATCACGTAAATCTAAGGCTAATTCTGGTTCTGAGTTTGTCTTGGAACCAAGTGAGAGAATTTTTTCAACTTTACTTCGAGTAACTGCTGGTTTGTCATGATGTACACTTTTCAATAGCTCCATCAATTCAATCTCAGACTTCAGAGTGTCCATAAATGTAAATAAATCAAGTGAGTCTGGATCCAAATAATTTCCTTGTAGAAAAAATGCTCCTTCACCTTCGTCTAGAATAAAATTACAGAATAATATATTTTTAACCTAAATAGCTTTATTTTTGGGCGAGCGAAACGAGCACCTACTATCAGTATTCAACTTTGCTTGCACTTTGTCCGTCTGTCTGTCTGTATGTTCGCGGCATAACTCGAAAACTACTTGACCGATTTTAACCAAACTTGGTATGGAGGACCCTTATAGGGTCTAGTTGTGCATGCTCGAAAAAAATTTCAGATTGCCCCACCTCTTGGGGTCATGGGGCCCTTTAAGTGTCCCCCATGTTAATCAAATGGGGTTTAAGTGGCCTTAGGGGTAATCGATGACGAAGATTCTGAATTTGACATCCTTTTAAACAAAAAATTGACCTTTGACCTTTGTCCCGATATATGGGGCAACTTGAGATGCCTTCTTCGTTTTGCTCGCCCAATTAATAATCAACTTCTAGTGAGTTGATTAAAGCCTAGTAAATACCAAAATAAGTAGAATTTATTTACAGTAAATAATTTACCATACAAGTTAGAATATACTATATGTATGTTCCCTGCATTATCTGTAGAGACAGAGTTGCTAAAAATATCAGAATTTTTATTTTTGAAATTATTAAGACTTTTTTTATGAGAAGAGAAGAAAAGAAAAAGTAAACAATTTTTAGATCAAAATATTTTCGATCTCGTTAAACTCCATTTGAAATACAATGGAAATAATTCTAAACTACATCTATAATATACCTATACTGTATCTAGGTATCTCATCGTTATCGTAGCTTACCTTTACATTTCAAAATACATTTTTCTAGAAAAATACGAGGATATTATGATGATATATATCTACAAGTACTAATACAAGTAGGTAGTACTTATAGTACTCATACAGAAGAGTTTATTTACTCTATTTTCCATTAGTCCCCTTTTATTTGAAATTTGAATTTCAAATTTTTAAATTGAATTCTATTGAAATTCTAATGTCTCCTTGTCCTCTACCAAGTACAAGTACCTTCACGAAATTTGAGCAGATTCAAGTCTGGGAAACTTAAATTCCAAACTCTTTTTTGACTACTATACATAGATATTACTACTATTAGATAGAACTACTATTAGATAGAACTAGTACTTTCACATAATAGTAGTACTAATACTTCAAAAACTAAAATCAGAGTTTGATTTGAAAAGAAAAACTTTATTATTTATTTTACCTTACTACTATGATTTGTAGACTCCAGGCTACCATCTGCAGCATTTCAAATCCAAAACTAGGCTTTATTTGGACAAAACTTCTAAAAATTGTCTCAAAATCTTATCTTTTTTTAATCCTTAAATTAAAAATTATTTCTATTTAGTTTCAAAGTATTCTTTTGCTATTCTAGCCTAGCCTTGAGTCTAAAAATCTCAATTTACTATAATGATTAAGGTGAAAATCATATAAAGTATCTTAATTTTAAAAATACCGATAGATCAAGTACTGCAATAGGTAATTTAATTTTTCTATAATAAAATATTTATAATTTATTTACTCTACATAGGATAGGAACTGGAAGTAAATACAAAATAGATTTACATTATTTACAAAAATTCAATCTAAAGACATAGGTAATAAGCACTGTATCTATTAGTATCTATTATCTATATATGTATGTATGTATGTATGTACCTTACTTTTGTTACATTTTAATTAAAAATTCTAATTCGAGGAAATTAAATTGTAGACAAAACTTTTTTTTCTTGTAAATTGTAAATACTATAGTGCTAGTACTATTGGCATATAAGTACTCTACTATAAGAGACAGACTATGAAACATGAAACGAAAGTAAATGAAGAAAAAGTTTTTTGAAATTGGAATTTTAGAAATCCTTTATGAGAATTCTTAGCATTATATACATACATAAGTATATAGTCATAGGTATAGGTATACGATTGAAACTCTATCTCTAAATTGATTTAAAGTTTTGTTCAAAATAAACAAACAAATATTTCAATTGTCTTTTATTTACAAAAAGGTACTCGAATATTTAAATTAAAACTGATTCATACAAGTAAACATACCTAAATATTCAAAAATCTTTGAAAAAAATCTTCTTTTGAGATACCTACACATTTTAAAATTAATTGCCTAGTTAATCAAGGACAAACCATTAAAATAAATAAGAAATATCCATTACTATTTAACCTAAATTTCAGAATTTTCAACATTCTGAATTACAAAATCATTTTTCTTACCTTAAATTTTCTTGTCTACAATTTTTCTTCGATTTTTCTTTTCTTCGATTTTATGATCTCTAATCTTCAAAGTGCTTATAATTTTTAACTTTGGATTTTGCAATTTGTTAGAAGAATGTAAAGGATAGATTGTTTTTGAGATTTCTGTCTGTTTACTTGTTGAAAAATCTCAAGTTAGGTATTTGAGAATTTCTTGGACATTTTAATTTAAAAAAAGTTTCAGTTTTTGGAAAACAAGTATGTAGTTACAGAACATAAAGTAGGTACTTGAAGTACGATCCTTTTGTAATATTTTATCTTGTATTATCTAATATAAACCTTACCTTACAACCAATATTTAGTAGCTATTACTTACAAACTAGTATTTCCAATACTATGTATACCTACAAGTACCAGTCCAAGTATCTGATAGGTCTAGCTAAAATTGTAAACTGTATAATAATATTGTAGATCGTGAGAAAGTAAGCGGGTGTTGTGTTATGACCAGAAAATGAAGAATAAATTCACAAAACTGTAATTTAGCACAGAATCCTCTAACTTATACTCTCTACCCTATCCTATCTCCCTATAGTATAAGCTCTAGCTTCTCAAAAATAAATAAATTTTCGAAAAATAAATACCCTTATACCTTATCTACCTAATATTTCTGCTAGCAAAATCTGTTTTTTAAACTCGAAAATTTATTCTCAACATCATAAGGTACTCTTATGATAACTTAAGATACTCTCCTACTTGAGGACCCTTGCATTCGTATATAAGTACCTATCCTTATTTAGATAGAAATCGAAAAATTTTATACTTTTTTGCAAATGTACTATCATTTCCAATTTGAGAAAATTTGTATTTTTGAAAGGTAGTATACTGTATAAGCGATACAATCCAATATGGGATGTGGATGTGATCTCAAATTCTGATTCTGATTTGTCTTTTCAAAATTAAAATCGATAGCTTGAAAACTCAAAAAGTTTTTGAAAACTTCTTGAGATTTTATCAATACTGTACTGTATAGATACTAGATACACTACATACTTGTATTGATATTTTTTTTTTACTTTACAAGTGTTTGGTATATTTTATGTGTGGATGGATGATGTTTTCTCTGGAGTAGAAATAGGTATTACAGAATATAAGGAAGTTCTAGTATTTTGTGGTCATCGATCATGTATGTTGCTGTCAGAATTTGGAGATTTTGTTATTACTATGAGAATGGTAAGGGTATGTATGTATGGTATGGTGGTGATACATTAGAATTAGTTCTTGACCGACACTTACCCAATATATTATTCCTTTCAGTCCAAAGTCCAGCCAGGATACCTAAATGTAATTTATGGCTCCCGAAAATGGGAAAAACTTGCAAGTTCATGCCCCCCATTTATGATCATTATGTCAAAATAACTTTTTTTAAAAATGGGATTCATCATAATTTTTGTTAAAATTTGAAAATATTCGTAAAATTAACAGTCACGTTATTCTACAAAATGAGATTAGACTGTCGGTAAATTACGATTTCAAAAAAAGCAGAACAAAATAATTGTAAAATATCGCCAATATTTATTTCAATCTTTTAGATTTAGTCCTTAAAAAGGAACCAAATATTAAAATTTCTAGAAAGTTTCAAAATACTTTACTTTACGGATACTTTATATAAATAATTTAAGTAGGTATTTATCCTACCTAGTGTACTTTATATGTAGAGTACCTTTAGCAAAAGTCCCGTTTTTGATCTTTTGCATTTGTTCATAGTGACTCGATTTTTCTCTTTTATTTCTGTTTTGATAAAGGGAGAAAAAATCCAACCAAAAAAAAGTCTCAAAAATTGATTGACTGACTAATCGATTTCTGCAAAAACCCCTGAAATTCCAAAAGGTGTGTAGTAAAATATTCAAGTTCATGGTTTGATGCTTTTTAAATATACCTACAGAATATTCTACTTACTACTCGTATTATGTAAGTAGGTAGTAAGTATGTGCATGTAATATAGGTAGTCAAAAGCTTGAGTAAATAAAATAAAATAAAATAAATTTTAATCTTTATTACAATGGCTAGTCTATAATAGTAGCTAGTATAGTATGGGTAAGGGTAAGGTAGGTGTTTGGTTGAAATTTGAAATGCGAGGAGGAATGGATTTTATTAGAATTAGAGATTAGAGCGTTGAGTGAAAGCTGAAACTCAAATCCTGTTGCTTTTACATTATATACTATGGTACTATTATCTACTACTATATATAATATGTAGTACTTGTTGGCTACTTAATTTTCTATACCTAAAGATAAGTACCCTATACCTATATTAGGATATTAGGACCAGAAGGAACAGAATGAAAATAATGCTTTTTGACTTGGGTTTGGATTTGGATTTAATGAATTAAAAGGCTCGTTTTGGAAGATCAGATTACAAATAGGCAAGTACCTACCTTATCTATAGATACCATTTTCTTTTTGCTCTCGAAAACAGTCATCAAATTATTAGCAAATTATTATTTTCGAATGATCCAATAATAAATTACCTATTTTTGATTTCAAATTAATATCTCGATTCTACTCGTATCAACCTATGTAAATGGGTCATATAATTTTCAATTTTTGAAACAATCTCCCACAACTGATCGTGATCGTGAGTAAAGTTTGGGGTTCTAGTTTCAAATATTCTCCCAAAATCAAATAATTGAATTTGAAGTGTCAGATTCTAATTTTAGTAATCAAATGAGGAGAAAGTCTATTTCAATTATATCTCATTACTCGATCCTCCACTAATGATAATGATAAGGACAAGTTTAAATTTCCATTGTCTAACATGGAAAATGACAATAGCTAAATTAATTAATTATACTATCTGCTGGTATAATTAGATTCGTCAGAAATTTCGGCGAATTGTTTTTGAAATCTCAAATTTCTCATTGAGGAATCATTTGATATTTCATTTAGCTCTCAATTTTGAAAACTATGAGAAGTACTGTGGTAGAACTATAGTTTTTAAATACCTTTGAGGGGGACCCAAGTTTTCCCTACTTTTTAAATTAACTGAGTACAAATTTTAAGCAAAAATTGGTCAAATTTTGCACGGACTCATTGCACGGATACTCCTCTTGAATCATCTCCTCTTGAAGGGTAAAAATAAATAAAGTTGAAACTTGAGAGAATGAATTTAAAAATATAGATAGAGATACTTATCAGTACTTGTACATATAAGTAGGATTATTAAGGGAAATCCAAGTGGGTGAATTTTTAAAAAAATGTTTAATTAAATTCTCAGATTGTATCATATTCTCATTATACATACATAAGTATAGTGAGAGCCTATCTAGTGTAAAAGTATAGAGTAGTAGAGAGCTGATTGAATTTGTCAAATGACAAATAATGGGCATTACTATTTAAGTATCAAGTTCTTTCTTTCTATTTGCTCAACTTTCTCTCATGGGGATGGGGAATGGGAATGGAAACAATTAAAATACTCGAATACATTAACAAAGACACACAATGGACAGAATACTTTACAAGTACTAGTACTAGTACTAGTACAGATACTTTGAATTCCTGGAGTATCTGTACTAGTACAAATAGTTGCAGGATACTGTAAGTAAGTATTCACAGAGTTTGAAAGAAATTTGCTTTGTAAGGTTTTTACTCAACTTTTAACGAACTGCTCGAGAGAAAGTTTAGTAGTCGAGGTTTTAACTACCATACCTCCTACCTACATACTACTTATTTTACACTTATACTTTTTAAGACATAGGTACCCTACTGTAATCAGAGTCAGAGTCAAATTGAAAACTGTTAAGTTGACAAAGTTTTAAGGCATATCCAATATAAAGTTGTTTCATTCAGACCTCGAAACTCGAGATACTTATTCTAAATATTCTAAAAAATTCAAAGAAAGTTAATTTTTAAAAATTAACTATTCACACATTTACTAAGGATAAGTATAAGTACTTATTAGTACTTATAGTGTTCTTACTGAGGAAATAATATAAAATTTTGAAAATTAATTTTGAGCATTTTTTTCAGATTCAACTAGACGTAGAGATAATCGTAGATATTGTGTATATACTACTATATTATTTTGCAATTTGACAAAATATCCTCGAGTAGAGTAGGCATATTACTTTAGGAATAATTAAAATGTTTGTATTTAATCTCAGTCATTTAGAACTTGAAAAGTTTTGCTGAAAACTTGCAATTGTCATTTTTCACTTGAAATTTCGAGAATTTGTAATTTGTCTAGACCTAGATAAATCTACCCCCTGGGGAATATTATCACTTATTTTATTTTTACATACCACATACTATCTTATCTTGACTTTTAATGATCACATTTGGTAATAAAAACCCTAAAAAATCTGTTCCCAGGTATAGAAAGTATAATAAGTAGCTATATCAGTATCTAAACCTAAGCTAGTAAATTAAAATTTTAAAATAGAATAGGTATACCTACCTACTTGAATTAAATTCTTTAAATTTCGAATTATAAAAATATCTTTTGTCTTTGTTTTGTTTGTGAGTTAAGCTTTCTTTTTCATTTGAGTTTGGCTGGGATGGAACTTCCTGTTTGAGAATTTCCAGGATTGTATCTGTAGAACCGGAAGCTGAGGATTTTTATTTCTTTGTTGTTCTCTCATTAGATGAACAAAGTACAAAGAACCCTTAATACCCTTAATAATATCTCTTTACTACCTAACTATAGTTTATACTACGAGTAGATAGTTAAGTAATCATTAGAAATAAAATATTTATGCAAAATAACAAAAATACATAAAGGAAAGAGAAGAAAAGGCGGATGCAAACAAAGTTGGGATCCTTTCTTAGCTCGCCTTCGAAATCATTTCTATTTTTAGTACTGATACTTCAAATAGGTAGATGTAATGTAATCAATTTAGCCAATTTTTGAAAAATACTTATTAACTATATCGGGATTAGTTGTTTTAATATAGCAAGTAATCATCTAAAATAATAGATAAAATAGTTTCAATCTGTGGAATCTGTGTTTGAATTCCCAATTAATTTTAAAAAATTATATTTTGCCGAGCTCTCAAGATTAGTTGAGTGAGTGCGAGGTTTTTAAGGTATTTTAACTCGAATAATTTTCTCATTTTGTGCTGTCGAGATTGGGTGGGTGGAATTAAAGGAAAGTCCCCCCCCAGGCAAAACTCCATTTGCGAACTCATCAGCCAAAAAAATTTGATTTAAAATTTTGCTCAAATGTAAATGCTAACAAAGTACTCACCAAAATATCTGTTTAGTAGAGGAGACGCTATAGAGAGACCACATTTTATCCTCACTATAAAGCTACTCATTTTGTGTGACCAAATATACCATAGTTTTATATACAGAGCATCTAACACTCTATGAATTAAGGGGGGAAACTTTCCCAAATTATGTAAATGACTCGTTAAATTACAACTTGAAGAGATTTTTCCTATCTACCCCATTTCCCCCTCAAGAAAAATACCAGTCAAGAAATGTTAAAAAAAAGTCACAAGTAAATGATCAATAATATGTCATTTGCTAATTATCCTTATAATAAAAGAAAAACCATTTTTTTGTCTATGTTTTGCCTAACATCGGGAACCCCTGAACCGATTTTCTTTATTTGATTGACAAAGACATGAACCATGTATCCATGCAGGGATTTTTTTTGAATTTAGATCCGGAAGTGGTCCATAACATGTCCAAAATGGCCAGATTTTGACCAATAGCTTATTTTGTTAAAAACCATTAGCCGCGATGAGGCAACCATTAGTGGCGATGAGGCAACCATTAGGCGCGATGAGGCAACCATTAGCCGCGTTGAGGCGACCATTAGCCGCGATGAGGCAACCCTCAGCCTCGATGAGGCAACCATTAGCCGCGTTGAGGCGACCATTAGCCGCGATGAGGCAACCATTAGCCGCGTTGAGGCGACCATTAGCCGCGATGAGGCAACCCTCAGCCTCGATGAGGCAAC
>JAQIXA010001539.1:0-24059 GCA_034699045.1 Nanhermannia cf. coronata Gr-Ori-00579
AATCAAATCAAGAAGTCATGAGATATTCGAGTCCATTAGCTTATTGCTTCCACTCTGATTTGATAAAAAAATACCTATAGGATCTCAATAAACCGTGTTTAGCCAAAAAAATTCCATCAAATCCTCTAGTTTCAGTATATTTAATTCTTACCAAAACTAATACTAACACATAGATAAGTAAATATTCTTTTTATACATTATAGTGTATTTAGGTTATTTAAATGAAAGCACCCTACATATTGATTAAAATTTATTAAGATAACGAAGCAGTTTTATTAGACACTTGATTAATACTTCTCATTCTAAAAAATTACATTACTTTTTTAATATTTTTAAACAAGTCGTACCTAATACCTACTTACTTTTGAAAAATTTGAAGCAAAAATTTAGTTAGTGAAATAGTATGAAAGTATGAGGATTTCTAAATTTCCAGATTTGTAGTTTTCAATACCATCTAGTTGACTACACTCTTACCATAAACTTTACACACTACTTGCATTCAAGCCTTTAGAGATGGTATAGAAAACCTTTAGGAAATCTAGAAACTCAAAACAAAAAAGCAATGTAGTAAAATTTCTATTAAACATCTAGGTACCTATTAGGTATGCTAAAATATGTCTCAAATTACACTTATTGTTAAATCATTGTTAAAAATACTCAGATTCAGATTAAGGTTTTCATTTTGTAAATTTTTTAAATTTAGGTATGTACTGATAGTAGTTTCTACTAAATATACAGAAAAGTAGGAATCTAGGATTTGAAAAAAAAATGTTTTACGTAAACGTAATGAGAAAGATTCAAGAATTTTGCAAATATAAATTACAATTTAACATTTAGGAGCTAATATTTTGATTAATTTTAAAAGAGCTGCAATCCTGCAGTACATAATTTTCTACATAATTTTAGCAACTGGATCAACACCATGTTCTGGATTAGACGAGTACCAAACCGTATTTGAAACCGTTTGTAGTCGATTGTTCCTTACATTCTGATCCTGTCTATTTGCTCCAGTAGAATGTATTTGGGAATGATTGTTTGAATTTGACTGCACTTGTTGTTGTTGTTGTTGTTGTCCAAGCCCATTTGCATATAAAATTCGAGGTTCAACCCTTGAAGTAGATAAACTAGGTGGGTGGTCACATTTAAATTTAGGTCCAATATAATTTTTACTCATAAAGTAAAAGAACCCTATAAGGGCACATGATACGATAATTGAAAGAGCAATAATTATATAATATATAATTTTATTTGAAAAATTATTTTGCTCGATGAATTTGAAATCCTCATCATCTTTAATATCATCTTTAAACCTACTATCATTTTTGAAAAGTCGAGTTAAATTTTTTCTTATTTCTCCCAGAGCATGTCTTAACCTTTTCTCTTCTGATTCAACATTATCCTTATCGTGTACTGTATATTTATGGTATGAAGAAACTTTTTTATTTGCTGGGAATAAATTGAACTTGTCTTTTTGACTGATTTTATTAAGACTGTAGTTTATATAGGAATTTGGCTTTTTTGGATTTGATTTTGGTGAGGATTCTGGATATTGATTATTCATTTGATTTAATGAATTATTAGTCTCTTGTGAGGAATTATTCTTCTGGTCATGATGATGACTGACTAATTTTATAGGTCGATCACATATACCTAAAAAAACACCAAAAACTATTATAAAATCCACTAAAATTTGTTTTTATCTTAAAATTAGAAATACTCGTAATGATAGTTTATAAGCATCTAAGAATACCTTGAATATGATCAAAAAATGTCCCAGGAGGTAAGCATTTCTGTCGTCTTGCAAAACCTTAAATCAATATGGTAAAAATTACATAAAATATAACTAGGTACATATTACAAACTGTATGTATTTAATTCAGTTCTGTACCGACTCGTCTAAAATAAATCCCGACTTTTCCTAATTTTAAATGCTACAAGAATTAGACCAAAATGTAAATTTTGGATTCTATTTCATTATTTTGCATTATTTTGCAATCATTTTTGGCATAAGAAAAAATCGCCAACCTACTGCTACTAAGAATAAGACATATGCATGGATCCCAGGCGGGTATCCTTGACCTTTGACCTTCGGGGTCAATGAAATAGGCCACCTTGTAGTACTCGACGAGACATTTTCAAAGATGTCTTAGATTACTATTATAGAACCGGAGATATCGAGGGTCATTTATCAACCAAAATTGATTAAAATTTGCCAAAATTGGTCAAAATTTTCAAAAATTTAAAAAAAATTTAAAAAATTTATGTTTTGGTTTAATTCTATTTAGCAGTAGCCTTAATAATTTTTAAAATCAGCATTTATTTTGGACAAGTAGATTTGTGGACCTGTCGGTATACAATCATATAATTCTACTTCTGAATGTAAAAATCTAGATAATTTTTATACTAACCATGTTCACATATAAAATACGATTCCGGGTCTAAAACATCAACACCCAGCTCCCCATGTATAGAGCAATGAAGGACTGAAAAGGTCATTATGGTTCAATTCAAATCAAATATATATTTATGATTAATTTAAACCATTAAAATGTCTAATTAATTATCTAGAATGGAAAAAAACATATAAATTACTGCTATTTAAATTACTTACTATCACATCTAGCTACTCCTATTGGTCTGCCTGGATAATTAAATGTGATTATTGAATGTATGGATAACAACAAATTTATTATTCCTTCGAATTCTAAACTTACATATGCGGTCTAATGAATCGAAATTATAACCTTCCGGACAACTGAGATAATCGGCTCGTTGACCTTTAATAAGACAAGAGAAAAATCTGTAACATTTTTTCGAATTTGGGTTGGGATGTAGTCCTTCTCCATTAGGACACATATATGGTATTGCAGTCTTCTTATTCTTAGCTTTAAAAAAATTAAAATTTTGTTAAAAAATTCAGAAATTTTTAAGCTTATTTTTGTACATTTCGACTGAACTTGGGAATTTTGCAAAAATGCAAATACAAATACGAGTAGTAGAAAAATACGCATTTTTTAAGTAAAGTTTTCAAGTAAATATGCAATCGATAACTGAAATTTCATAGTTTAGAATCACAAATATTCCTATTCTTTCAATTTCTATAAAAAAACAATCCAAGTTCTAAAGTTAATTGCTCAAATATTATGAGAAAGTTGTGTTTCATTTTTTATAGTTTTTTCTAATAAAGAATGTGACATTGTCATGTAATAATAAATATGTTTATGTAATTTGACTTAAAATCCTCTAGTAGGTACTCGTATTATTTAGGTACCTAGTACATAATATGTACAAGTAATTATAATTATAAAACAATAAATGCAGTAAAAATCAATTAATTTAAGAAATTAAGAAATTGAATAATAAAAAGCATAAAAATGAAAGCGGATTTCATACTCATTATTCATACCGATATTCATATGAAAATAAATCCCAAATATAATACTCGTAGGTAGGGTATTTGTATTTACTTACCTAACCTAATAAGAAAAAGTTCTTATTTTTGCTCAAAAAATTTACCCTAAATATCTATAACTAATCGTTAATGACATACCTAAATGAAAGTTGTCAAATTTAAAAAAAAATCAGCTGGTACCTAATGATACCTAGCTATTTTTTTTCTTAAAATTGCAAATCATTTATTCATTAGCCATTAGGCGAGCGAAGCAAGCCCTTACTATTTAACTTTGCTTGCACTTTGTCCGTCTGGTTTTTGTCTGTCTGTCTGTATGCCTGTTTGTCCAGAGGATAACTCGAGAACTGCTGGACCGATCTTATTAACCAAACTTGGCTGAAGGCCTCCCATAGGGTCTCGGTGTACCATTTCGACAAAAATTTCACCCGAACCCTTTAAGAATTCCCCATGTTAATCAAGCCGGAAAAATCAAAAATGAGGTTTAAGTGGCTTTAGGGGTAATTGTTGATGGAGATTCCGAATTTGATATCCATTTAACCAAAAAATTGACCTTTATCCCTGGAAAATGGGGCAACTTAACTTGAGATGTCTTGCTCGCCCAATTTAAAATCAACTGCTAAAGAGCTGTTGATTAAGGCTTAGTTATGTTATTAGTATCATTTACTTGATAAATAAAATAAATATTGTCCCACAAATAAGTCGAAGTAATAAAAAAGAACACAAAAAAACTTCATTTTTTAAATAAAAGATAGTTCAGTAGTCAGTAGGCTCTTATAAATTTTGGAAAATTTTATACATAATTTAATTACCTACCTACAGCTACCTAATAAATTACAAAATTTTTTTGAAATTTTTTTTTTGCAAAACTTTAAGCCAACGGCATCCGGAATTCCCGGTCACCCAAGTACATACTAACCGACGTATACGATACTACAAGCAATATTAAACTGATACTTATTCAAAATGTTGAATATACCTACAAAAGCAAATAGAATAATATTCAATTTGTTTCAAAACTAATATATGAATAGAGAATTCCAATCCTACAATTTGGGAGTAATTTCAATTTTCAAAAATTCTCTATTAATAATTTCAAACTACGTATGGTATATAAATCATTATTTAATGCTAAACTGAAATACTGGTATAATTAGGGTACCTACTACAAATACAGAATAGATTTTAAAACCAATAAACATAATTAAAACAAACAAGCATAATAATAATAATGCAGTATTTGATTTGACTTGTAAATACATTTATTTATTGGGCGTTATTAGGGTACTATTACTTAACAATAATAATAATAATAAGTCTCAGCAGTGTATTGAACAACAGCTTATACTTGAATTTGAATCAAATTACCTATATTAAATAAACTAAATTATTGCCTATTTTATTCAAACAATCGAAACAATAAAGCAAAAATATCTCGTAGTATCGAACCTTATATAAAATGGTTAGAAGGCTCAAATTATATAGATATCAAAGTAGTAGGGTACATAAGCATAAGTACATAGCTATATTATGTATATACCTGGCTTAAAAACTTAATTAGGCACAGTGTACAGCTATAGGCAACATTAATTGCATGATCCAAAAAGCTTTAAAATGAAATTGAAAATGACCTTGACTATTATATTACCTACACTATCATGCATAATATGAAGATACATAAGGTACGTAAAAAAATGTTTATTTTGCCATTACTGATCTTTCTCAGCCACAGCACAGCTGAAGCACTTACAAATGCGTATTACATACAGATCCATCCAAACAAGTGTATTTATAAACAACATATCTGCTCAAGTGAGACAAAAAAAATTTGTTGTTCATTTGGTATTCTGAAAGTCAAAGGAGATTTCTATTGTATTCAGATTTTTTATAGATTGTCTTCGAAAAATCCACTTTTTCATAACAAATTCTTACAGAAATGTACATGTAATATAGATAAGCAGATGTACTTGTATAGTATCTTGTAAGCGTAGGTAGGTTTGGCATTAGTTCCTAGTGTCACACAAAGAGCCAAATGAATTTTAAACTACATATATGTAAAAATGCTTATATAAGTTGTAAAATATTTATGTATAGGAAAGGCCAAATAGTACTTTTTTATCTAATGAGAATACAAATCAAGCCAAATTACTCAAATCTCTCTAATATTATGTAGTCATTATTTCAGTCGTTCATAAGCACTTGTACTAGTACTTTAATCTGTACTTGTATGAGTTTATATGAGTATGATTTATCTCTCTATTTGTTTATCAATTGTGTCTGTTCAGTTCAGGTTTAATATTTTTTAATATTTTTATTTACCAGATTGTAATTATATATTTACTACCTACTACTGATAGATACCTAATACCTACTTGCACCCACAAATAAACAGACTTTTCAAATAAATAGCAAATGAAATAAATCTCATTTAAAAAATTATATTAATGGTCAGTGTATTATAGAGCCAACTTGACTCTTGACCATTTAAGTACTTTTCCATACTATCAGTACCAGTATATTTTGATTATATAAAAAGTTCAACTCAAAAAACCAGAGTTTGCTTGTATGCACAAGTGGTGGATTAATTGAAAGTTAATTTTTGCTAGAAAATAATCTAAAATTTAAAATACTAGTATTATTAATAAGTACCTACATTACATTTTGCTTGTGTCTAGATTTTAGAAAAAAATATCTTTACTAGGATAAGTTCTGTATTAGTATGGTATTGATTGTGTTAATGTAATTGTGATCAAATTGTCATATTTTGGGCAAAATGAGATTCAAAATTGGTACTTGTCTCACCTCTAGTCGGATATGGGCTATGATAATTGGACTTTTTGAAATGGTAAGTATATTATACAGTCTATAGTTTTAAATGATTTTTGGCATAATTTTGACATTTTTTTTGATTTTTAAAAGCTATTGTCAACAATTGGACTGGTCTTATTTAGCCTTGTACATTTCAATTCAGAGAAATATAGTTGCTGGCTTCCTCTCCCTAATGAAATGCTTGACAATCAAATATGTGAGATACCTATTACCTATATATAATATTCAATTATTTTGCTCAAATATCGTAATTTATCTTTATTTTTGACAATTTTAGTGATCAAGGTTGTTGCAAACTCTCTTTTGATGCTTTGTCTGCTCCAATTATTTATGGGTTTAATGCTTTTTGAAGGTGCTAGAATGGTACGTATTTCAAAATATATTCAAAATTATTTTTACTTTTATCGTATAATTTTTTCATAAATGAAATATAGGTAGTAAAAATGTCAATTTTAGAACAAGTGTATTGAAATATGAATATAAATATTTAAAAATTTCGAGAATCCTAAAACGTATTTCAATTTCACTTAGGTTACCTAAATAAAGTTCTTGCATTTGAATTTGAATTCTTTTATAATCAATCTTTATTTTGAAATATTTGATAAATATTTCAAAAAATGTCAAGCAAATGAACTCAAAATTTAAAAAAATCTTTCAAAACATTTTTTTTGAAAATCTCAATTTTATGATTTATCTATCATTTTTAGAGATTTCTTACTACTTTATACTAGTACCTACTTTATATTAGTAATTAGTACTAGTAAATTCAAATTTTTATATAATTACCTGTACTATATAAGCATTCTCAAATCTCAATCAAGGCCTATTTAAATGTGAACTTAGTATTAGATTTTTATTAGGTAATAGTATTTCAAATCACTTTTAGTATGTGTTTTCAAATATAAGGATACAATAGTCATATTAAGATTATGCGTTTTAAAATGTATAATTTTTTTCAGATGAACCGAGGCAGAGTACGATTCTGGTTAATTGGAGTCTTTTACCTGACCATAATTTGTACCATAGTCATTGTGGGGATCGAAACTGCGGAAATCAAAGATTCAAAATTCAATGCAATTGCATTTCTCAATATTGCTATAAGATTTAGTGAAATCATTCTCATCTATGTGTTTCTTCAAGAAATGAAATCTAATCATAAAAAAATAAAACAACTAACATCAAGTACAAAAATGTTTTTTGAACTTAAGCCAGCCACAAAAGATAGTCGAAAATTAATCGAAAATTCTGAAATGAGTCTCATTTCTTGTTCATAAATCTAATTATGTCTTTTACTTACTTACCTTATTCTAATTTTTATACAAATTTTGCAAATAAATGAATTATTCTTGTTAATACATATTAAGCAAAAAATAGTTCAATTTGGAAAGTAATTCAATTTTTGGGCAGGAAATTGAGAATGAGGTCATCAGGAAAATTGATTTCCCTCAAGAAAATCATAAAAAATTGAATTATTTTTTCCAGATCCTACGTAAGTGATTCTGGATATTTAGAAAAATGTCTAATTAGGTTTATTTTTGATAGAAAATAAGTGTATAAAAGCAAGTACAAATAGTATACTTGGTATTCATTTTCAAATTGATAACCTGCCTATCCTAATAGATATTGAGTAAAAACCTCAGTTTTTTTAAAAAAAATGGGTAAAAATTTTCGAACTGGATTTTTAATTTTTGCATTAGTTTTGACTATTCATTGTTTTGTAATTTCTTCGATTGAGGCAACAACCGGGTACCGTAAACCACCTTTTAATGGGTCCATTTTTGGCAAAAGAACTGCGGGTAAATTGACAAATATCTTATTACTATTACCTATTAGTTTGAAATGGAAATTATGCTGGTTTTATTAGTATCTACTCGTAGTATCAAGTATCAGTAATTTCATTTAGCTCTATTTCATATACGATTCTGACTAATTTAGACCAAAATTTGAGCAAATTTCAAGACTTAATGCTCAATTTTACAGCTACTGATATAATTATCAGTTTAGTCTTTTTATATCATTCAACTCTGGAAATGCAGAGTTATATACTATTTTACGAACACAAAAATGTGAATTTGAGGTCTAAATTTTTGAGGTTTTTCAGGGCTGAATTTGATAGACAGACGATTCAGACTATTCAGTTTTTACTCAAATGAGTCAATAAATGACATTTATTGAATTTTTTTTCAAAATTTTGCTATATACCTACCTAGATTCAAAATAAGTAGGTATATTTAACTTTAACAAAGGGTTATACAATGCTAAATTATTTGAAACTCAAGAGAACTTTTTGATAATTTGGGAATATGTATAGGTATTTTTGGGCTAATCCTAAGTACGTTAAATTTGGTATAAAAATTATTTTACTTTTTTGACAGAATATTTTCCAGAGGGAAAGTTGACAACATTTGGATCTCTATGTGAAATTGCAATGGAGACCTGTTCAGCCCTATACATGGGGGAAGCTCGAAAATAATGAATTATATTTTTTTTAATTAAAATTTTGTCAGCTTCCTATACAAACTAGTACCTACCTATTTTAAAAAATCTTTTAGAAAACTCTATTGTTCAAGAATAATTGAACTTTTTTCTTAAAATATGTAAACTTAAAATTAAGTAAGTAGTTGTAGAAGTAAAGGTAGAGAAGTAGATGCTTTTGTCCATGAATAATTATATCTGTTTACTAACGTATTACTCTGTATTATTGCGTCGAATTGCCTTTATGGCTTGAGCTAGTATAGTGTAGAAATTTAGATTACATTTCTGTGGGTGTTGTACGTACTATCATGCATTATTTTTATTATTATTATTAGGTACTTGCATATTATCAGATAGTTATTCTTATTTGTAAACTTTATATAGAAATAAAAATGAGCAATTTCAAAAAATACATAATTGTATGTCTACCTGTATTCTCGATATTTATTTCCCATATTTTATTTGTTAGCTAGCTTGAGAAAAGGGACTACTCGTATAATGGAAAAAATAACTAGGGATATTTTCTCTAAATTCCTCAAAATACTACTATAGACTTAGACTATAGGTAGGGTGGGTATATAATTAGTATCAGAATCAGAACTAACAGAACAAAAATTTTGTTTAAAAATACATATTTGAAGATTTTGATAATGGTATCCATATCTCGATTCATATCTTATCTTCGGCTTTCAGGCCTTTCAATGTTAAACCTCATATAAAGGCCCAAAAGCCCGAAGATATCCTTTCAATTTGAAAATCCTAGTTTCAAACTAGGATTTAATTTGAGATACAGGCTAAGAATGAAATCTAAAATCATAAAATATCTGAATTTTGGTCAAATTTGGTGGCGAGAGTTCATAAAAATTTCTTCGAAAAGCATCAAAAACAGTTTTTTTTAAATACAAAGTATAGACATTTGTACCCTTTTATAACTAAAGATCACATCTGATAAGATGTGATATAATAAATTACCAAATATGACAAATTTTTCTAAATTGTGTGGGTACTTAAAGGTAAATGAAAAAGTTTTAATTGATTTCAGACGTCAGGTGAGAAAATAAGACGAAGTATGGTAGCCTACTACAATAAGTTAAATAATTGGCATTTTTATTTTATTTCTTTATAATTGATCGAGACTTCGACAAGATACTATCTCCGACAATTGAATCCTAAAAATCACAAAAATTTCAATTTTTCTACCCAAGCCCTTAAGACTTTAAGTAATAAGTATAAGACACATTTTAAAGACAAAATCAAGTTACAGAAATTTCAACCCCTGCTGGTGTGATTTCATTTTGATAAAATGAACTCTGGGAGAAAGTTGGGTAAATGAAAGCTAGTCAAATTTTCAAAATTTTCAAAATTTTCAAAATTTTTAAATATCTTTTTTTCAGAATTTTACTTTTGTTGGGTGCTTTTATTTCTCATGTCGGTGTACTTCATCAGAGTATCGTCTGGTCAACCTCAAGTATATTTCAAAGCAGTAATTCAAAAATTTTCTTTTTTTGTTTCCTAAGTTTGCCTGCTTATCATCCGAAACCTGGACTTTTCTGGATTTTTGCTTGATTATCTATTTAATCTAAAATATACAAATTTTTGACTAATTTCTAAATTCTAAATTTGTCTAAATTTTCTAAAGGTTCCAGCCAAATCATTACCACGGATTGGTCGTCGATCTGAAATAAAAATACTTCCAGGTGATCCTTACGAAGATTTCTTTTATCATTACTATCCACCACAAAGAAAAGATCAAGATCCAGGTGATGTTGCTGGGAAATCCCTCTTTTGGAAAAATCTTGTTGGACAAGATGAGAATCTCGTCGATCCAACAAGATTTTATCACATTGATTAGCATTTCAATTATACATATTTTACACAAAATGGCCCAATTTTTTGTCATAAATCTTAAATCTAGTATTTGGTAGGGGCAAGGCATTATGAGATTTTAAGCATTTAAGAAGCAATTTAAAAAAATACAAAAAAATAATAATATTTATTTCGGTGGTGGTACTTTAATGTTAGTGTAACTCGTAATTACCTAAGTCAAAAGCATGTGAATTTAAAATATTGATAGTAGGTACCTTTACATAGGGACTACTATGGGCTATGGTACAATAACAATAGAGAAGCGTTGATTACACAAATCAACATTTCGATTACCTATAAATATAATAATATTACAATATGACCCTTTAAATACCCCTAAAAATACTTAATAAATAGTATTTAAAATATCAATAAAAACTTGAATTTAGATGTGCGTGTGAATAATAAGTAGTATCCTGTAATCCTGTATAGTTCTAAAAATCAAAAAAAAATTGAATAAACGATGATTTTTTTCAATTTTATTGGCAATTAAGCATTCATTTCATATCGAGTTCGATAGATTCTAGATAGAATTTTGATCAAAGTTTTGAGTTTTTCCATCTTTAAATATGAAAAAGAAAATAAATACAACTTGTCTAGCGATTTTTGCAGCTTTAGGACTATTAGGTACAATCATTTTTAGATGGGGCATTGTATCAACTATCATTAGATCTGAAATGGAAAAGGTATTTGTACAAAATTCTATCAAAATCATCATTTTTTTTACATACTATTTACTTTAGAAAATAAGATTAGAGCCAGGGACCGAGCTCTGGAACATCTGGAAAGATATTCCAATACCGATTTTTTTGAAAATTTACTTTTTTAATGTAACAAACCCTGAGCAAATTCTTAAAGGAGCTAAACCAAGGCTTTTTGAGGTATAAGATTACACAATGTTGAAGTATTTATATTGACATCTACTACCTTGATTAGATGGGTCCTTATGTATACGAAGAAAAACGCCACAAAATAATTTTAAGTGTAAACGATGAGCAAGTCAAATATCGGCCAAAAACTATTTATCATTTTAGACCTGATTTATCTTATGGTAAAATATCTCTAAATTTTATAAATCTGCTTTTAAGATCCTAATTTCATAATTAAAGGCAGTGATGAGGATAACATTACAACTTTAAATGTGCCATTTGCTGTAAGTCAACTAAAATTTTGAGAAATTTTGAAAGAATTTTGATAAATTTTTAGGGAGTTGCTCGAATGGCTTGGGACATTGCCCGTGAGCCAATGATACTTTCTGCTTTAGATGAAATGCTTTCAGGTTATTAGAATATGAAAATTTTGCAAAAAATTTCCGAACAATTTTGCTCAATTATTTATTTGTTATAGAAAAGGGAGAAACTGTATTTCATACAAATAAAGTTCGAGAATTTCTATTTGATGGATTCTCAATTGAGAACTATATGGAATTTCTCACATTACCCATTACAGAAGCATTTGGTGGAAATATTAAAATACCTGAAAGGATCTTGGATGGAAATTTTGGATTTTTTGATGATGTAAGTAATCAAATATTTTGTACCTGTTCTTTTTAAAACACGAAATTATCTTTTTTAGAGAAATGGAACCGCAGATACAGTTTGTAAGTGTTTGCACTTAGGGCTTAAAATTTTGTGAGATTTTGTTAATTTTTGCATTTAGGGGTTGTCGATACGGGGAAACAAAATCCTGAGAATTTTGGCAAAGTCTTGAGTGTTAATGGAAAATCTAAAATGGATGTTTGGAAGGGAGATTTTTGCAATAAAATCGATGGAACTGATGGTGAAATATTTTTTTAAAAATTTTTTGATTTTTTAATTAAAAGTCAGGAGTCAACTATTCTAAAAATATTTCACTTTTTGAAATTATAAATAGTGATTGACTTTTAATCATGACATGATTCTTCAAGTTAAAATTTTGAATTTATTTGAATATTTTTTTGATATATCTACTAGGTACTGATAAAATCTGATACTGATATAATCAATCAATTCATTTCTTAATACTACTTACTTGTAACTTTTAGGAACAATATTTCCACCTTTTGGAAATAAGGATAAAATTTTGAATGCCTATTCTGCTGATATGTGCAGGTATCTAATACTCGTATTAACTGCTAATTTCAAATGTAGCTAAAATTTTCAAAATTTTGCAAATATTAGATCAGTTCAAATGCAATACATGGGACCAGGAGAATTTATGGGAATTCCAACACTAAAATATACTGTATAAATGTCAAAATTTAAGCTAATAATATACGCTAATTATAACTAAACTTGAAATTATAGTTTATGCCGAATTTATATGGGAGCTTGAATGATTTCCCAGAGAAATCTTGCTATTGTAAAGGTTCGATTAATAATCAAAATCAAAGTATTTTGTCAAAAATATGTCTATATTACAATAGGATATGAGGATTATTGTAAGAAGGGAGGTGTACTCCCAGTAGGCCCTTGTATTGGAGGTAAAATTAAACTTTTTTGGAAAAATTTTGAAGAAAATTTTGAAAAATAAAATTTTAGGTGCACCGGCCTTCGTTTCTCAACCGCATTTTATGGGTGCTCATAAATCATTTTCAGAAGGGATAATTGGCTTAAATCCTACTGGAGATTATAGAAGTATGTAAATAACTTATTTTTTTTTAGCAATTTTCTAAAATTTTGTCTCAATTAGGTATCGTTGATGTTGAACCAGTAAGACAGTTTATAAAAGCCTATTTTTTACAAAATTTAATCTAAAATTTTATCAAGAATATCGGATTGCCATTAAGAGGAACTATGAGGATGCAAATAAATATTGATTTGCAAAAATATGAGCATATGGATAGTTTCGAAAATGTACCCAATGTTTTATTTCCCATCCTACATGCAGAGGAGGTATCTGTACATGAATTAAAATATAAATTTTGAAATTATTTTGATTAATATACTATATAGACTGCTACTGTAACAGAAGAATTAGCTGCTCCAATCAAAATGCTGGTCATTTTTATTCGTTATCTAGATATTTTAGTTGGATTATCGATTCTATTTTGGTCAGGTTGTCTTTTTGTTGCAATTATTATGGAGGCTTGTTATTCTAATTTGCATCTTAAAATTTTGAATAAAATGTAATTAAGTACTCAATATCCGTACCTACTTAACGAGGAATAAAGTTTATTAAAGTAAAAATCCCATTTAAGTAATTGTAATTAAGTAAGTAAGTAAGTAACCTCTTCTCCTTAGTCTAGAACTACCACTACCACAATAAGATAGTCCAAAATTTATAGGCAATATTTAGAGACTCATTTCATTGCATATTTTAATGGCTCAGAATTCCAATAATTGGTAAGATTACCTTTAAGCTTCAAATAATAGTTAAATTTAAGTGTCCGGGATTAATGATAAAACGACAATGTAATTTCATATCGAATTTTAGTTAGTATCCCAAATCTCCAATCAAATTAAACTTTTTTTGATTGAATTTAATAAAGGCTTACTTAATACCTATATAAATTGTCACTGAAATTTTAATTTTACTAATCGTAAAGTTTCAAGAATAATTTTTCAAAAAATCTTACAAAAAATATGGCAATTTTGATTGAAATTTATACTTGGATTACTAATTGTAATTATTCTTAATTGATATCAATTTTGAGAATTTAGGCTTTAGACAAATCCCTGATTTAACCTACATAGAAAATATACTGGTACAATGGCTTTATTTAAAGAAATTTGTGCAATATATTATCGTTAAATTCAAACTTTATTATGCGAGTATCTAAATGTAAATAACCTTCAAATATCCTTAGTTTTTTTCCAATATCTACAAAATGTTAATGAACTGATCAAAGAGATTCTCAAATACAGCAGTAATACTTGCTTAAGTATATTACTAGTAGTAAAAAAACCGCTTTTTACAAACTAGAAGTTTGTCAAAACTTCAAAACAAAGCATAAAACATAAGGACTGTTCATTGCAAGCAAGGTTATTTTAAATTTCAATTTACTTAATTACTTTTGCTCATTTATTGAAATAATTTAAAATTTTTACAAAAAAAGTTAATTTTTTTCTTTTTAAATGTAATTAGAATGAGAAGCAATGACGAACCGAAGTCACCCTGTGACCTTAGGTAAAATTATTTTCAAAATTTTCAAAATCTCTCAAATTTTAACGATTTACTTAATGGTTGAGTTTGATTAAAAAATGGTTTATTTTGTATTTTTAAAATTTTAGGTATTGGTTGTGGCATAGTTGGAATTTTGACACTTTTATATCTTTTGTATGAAACGAATCAGAAATTACAAGATTTTCGGACAAGACTTTATATCACGGAACAAAAATTTATTTCTATTTCTAAGCAATTTGAATGTAAGTTAATTAGCCTTATCTTATGCTAAATACTATATAGTAGTACCCTAATATTATCTATACTAATTGATTAAGAAATTAATACATTTTTTTGGAGACTATGAACAAATCTAACAAAGAATAATAAGGCTAAATTGAAGCTCAAACTCCTCCAATGCTATTGAAACTATAAATTAACTTTTGTCAATAACAAAAATACCTAAAAATGAGTTATGACCAAAATTTTGTGACTCTATCTTAGGCCTAGGGTATTAAAATTTTCAATCAAGTTTTGCTAAATACCAGTTTTTTTAAATATTCTAGATCAAATATTTACATGGTTAGGATTAGCAAATTCTCATTTAATCTAAATCCTAAATTCTATTTGTAGCTCTTTATGAATACAAAGACAGACTAGAGAAATCCTTTACGAGCCTTCGAGAACAAAAATCCGCCCTAACTATCGACGATACATCTGTTAAAGAGGAACTTGTCGAGCTGAAAGCAACTTATTCTAAGCAAATTCAATCGATTCAAGTAAATAGATACTTATAGTAAATACCTGTATTTTTTAACTCATAAATTACTCTATTATTTTTAATTTTATAGGAAGAATTGGACAATTGTCGTCGTCGAGAAGAAATTCAAATCCTTGGTCCGTCCCATTCAAACTTGAATTCTAATCTGAAAAATGTCCAGTCACATAAAGTGCCATATAATGGAAATGGAGAACAAGAGCAGCAAGATCAGAATCATATCAGTAGGCTAATAAACTACAATAATAATGACATTAATAATAATAATCCAAAAATGCCAAATCAAGTCAAGAAAATTAAAGAACAGATTTTGCCATTAAATGATCCAAATGATGATACAGCTGGAAATCTCATTATCTAGTGCCTACTACTACTCTACTACTACAATTAATCTTAAAAATGATATTATTACGAAAAAAAGTAGGGTATTTGAAATTTGATCGACTTTTATTGATATTGATTTGATATACATATTTTCTTAAAATATAGGTAGGTGCTAGGTACATACAATTTTTGATATTTTACTACTTTTATATTACTTGACAATTTCTTAAAATTACATATTTTGAAAAAGTATTACATAACCTAAAATTAACCTAATTACCTACTTATAGGGTACTATACTTACAATGATACTACTGCTACTTAAGTACAAGATATTATGGTTGTTAAAAATATTTGATACATAGAAATAGCAAATAGGTAGGTATAGTATGTAGGCAGCTATTTATTTACGATTTATACATTTTTAAGAAACAAAGTATTCCATGTGCAAGCTAGAGTATTTAATATTTATTTTATAATTGATAACATTTTGTCATTTCATTATACTTTATAGGATACCCTACTGATACTTAAATTATTCAAGATTTTATAAATTTTTACCTATCAATTATATATGTCAACAAAATATATGGTATTTATACATTTGAATCCGAGTATTTAGTGGGTACCTAATCAAATATATAGATTAAAAATAAATTTTTCTATCATTTTCTAAAGAGATACTTGTGCATTTATTGTTTACAATAATATCTACTGATAATTAATAGAAGAAATATCGCTATTACTGATATTTATGGTACTTGTAGTATATTTTTGACTTATTGTGCATATAAAACTACTACTAGTAATAGTAACAGTATAGCTATGAATTTTGACACTAGACTAGACAAGACAAGACAGATATGAATTATATTTTGTATACTTATGTTGATTTTTTCAACATGAAATCCCCTATTGGCCTGCTGGAGGATAAGTTGAAGAATAATAAAATATTTTCAGAGTTTTATACAGTCGAAGTGAGTACAAAAGCGAGATCCCAAGTGGAATCAAATGTATAATTTGAAGCCAGCCGACAATACAAACTGTTGATGAAGAATTTTGCACATGATTCAGCTCTCTTGAGGATTTGACTAAGGATATTTCATCAGATGAAGTTACCGAAGTTACTGAAGAAAATAGTTCATCAATAGGAAGTGCTTCATCATCAACACCAAGACCAAGACCAACAAGTTGTTCATGATCACCTGAATCATCTTTCGAAAATGCTGAGAATGGTAGGGGAATCGTATCCAAATGGTTTGAGTTTGAATTTGAATGGATTGGTTCTTCTGGGAAAAAATTATTTTTGTAGAGGCTGATGGATACAAAGACAAGTGATGGAAGTAGGCTTATCAGAGCCAATACTGTACACACTGCAACTTTTCGAGATTCAAATTGATGTATCCCAAGAACTAGAGAAATACAAAAAAGAAATTTGTTAGTACATTCTTACATATACATATATAAAAGGATAATCAGATAGAATTTGAAAGGAAAATGCAAATTCGGATAGATTAGATTAGATTAGTTGTGCCACATAAAAAACTATCTTTTTGAGGGCTCAGATTATCGATTTTTTTATCCAAAAATCTCAGGATTCTATTTGTATGCTAAAATATCTTATTTATTAGCTCGTATGCATTTTAAATGAGAATTGTAAAATGGGTCAGTTTCTCGTGTCTGTCAATTCCAGTTGTAGATTTTGGCCTTTTAAGAGACCAAAAGCACAAACTACGAAATTTGTGTTTTGAAAGTATTCACGAATAGGGAATTTTTTCAAAAAATTGCCAAAAAATCAAATACTGCATACAATGTGCTCTACTTATTGTATGCTTTCGTGATGTTGTAGACAGATTTATTTTACAATAAGTGTATTACTATTTTGCCAGGGTCTTCAAATAACAAGAATTTTGCTTTTGTATCTTCTACTTACTAAAATATTTAAGTTTACAGCATCGGCAGAATACATACTACCTACTAATATTTCCTTCATATTCGCAAAAATCATAAGTCTACAGTCTACAGTAAACTTCAAATCTACAAAAATATTAAGTTACAAAACATTCTATGTATATTTTAGCTATTTTACTATTTAGAGTCGATATTTTTTGTCAGCTATTTTAGATTTTTAGAACAAAAACAGCAAGATCATTTTTACAAAAAAAAGAGATAGAGTAGAGTAGGGTACTTAAAAGTGCTTAATTGTGAATACCCTGGTAGTTTGTAGTAGAATCAATTATCCGTAGGACTTTTGAATTTTTTGAAAGATTTTTTGAATTTCTGAACTTGTAAATCTGCAATACTGCTTACTATACAAGAAATAGAAATCTCTTAAAATAGGGAATATTTGACATTTTAATTTAAAATTCTCAAAATCTATTTCCAACTTTTATTATTCACAACCGTATAATACCTAGTATGTATTTGGCACATGATCAATTCATGCTTTGCCTGACAAAAATATTTGTTTACATAGCTCTTAAAAATATTTTTTCTCGTTTACTTGTTACTTCCAGCAAGTTTTTGTTTAACCTGTCGAGAAATTTTTTTTTTCAAAAAATACTCGTGAAAAATGTAATGTAAAACGCCCTTTTATTCTACTGATAGAATAATATTTTGTCTATATTTTAACTCTACCTTACCTATGCACTTAACTTTTCATAATTGGCATAAAATATACAGTACAAGTACACAAGTCAAATGGATAATCGATATTTGATTAATTAGTGCAAATATTCTATACGATAAAAAAAGCTAAATTTATCCCTCAATATAAGTATGTATGTAGTAGAAAAAATGTGCAAATACATACAAGTAATACTAAAGGTCATTCTTTTATTATTTATATTTTTATTGTATTTATATGTACAGTGAAATCTAATCGAAATTTTATCAAACAAAGGTGAACCTGATCTACTTTTATCTTTTTAATTTTACCATAACCATAAGAGCTAATGGTAAAATGATCTTGAATTCATAAAGCTGTATGATTTTACTAATAGCCCTTATCTATTGTTTAATCATAAGAAATAGATATAATATATTTTATTAATGAAATTGTAAATGTAAATATGACAGTGGTGATGAAGGCCTGAAGGGCAAAACAAGTTTACAAATTTACATGCAATTTACTAGAAAAAATTGAATATTTGTCAAAGAATTCTCATTTATTTTACTAGTACCTAAGTATAATAAAATTTCCTTTACTTTACTCAAGAATTCATTTATTTAGGTACTCATTTCTTTTAAAAAAATTCTTAGAAATAAGTAGGTAAGTTATACATAGTGAGGTTGAATCGAAAATTTAAAATTTATCAGATCAAAGACCAGGGCTTGTGAATTAAGAACTCATGTATGTATCTACCAAAAGATTATTAATGTTGTTTTCTTTACCTAATTATTAAGGTATATGCACAAGTATATATTATATACAAACTCGTGGTAATTTATGAACATGTAGGTATATAAATTATGAATTTATTTTGAACCTGGCTTATGTAGTAGTAGGTAGGTTAGATATGAAATATTTACTTTGAAATCTAATATTCCTTTCAATATGTGGATGAAATGAAACCTTATTTGAATTTGTCCATAGGGCTTTTTAATAATTAAATTATGATCCTTGTAGGTTTATATAAGCCATAATTATGATTATGAAAATAAGATTAAGCAAAAACGTGTTAAAGTTTCGAAACTCGTTAACTTTTCGGGCAGATTAATTATTAAAATGTATAAAAATAGACAGATCTGAAACCTCATACAGGTTTTAGGATACTCAATAGATTCCATCTGTATGTACATATTACACTAGTACATATTTAAATATGGTACTAGGTAGTACAAAAAATAGTAGTAGGGTACCCTACCTTAACAAAAACCATACCATACCATACCTACCCTATACCTAAACTACTACAAACATGATACATGATTTTATATACCTAATTTAATTACTAATTTAATCGGTTTAGGTTTAAAAAAAAGTATAAAATTCGTTTTTGGTCAAATGAGAAAAAACATAAAAATCATAACTTCAAAATAAAATAAAAAATAAAATATGACTCTAAAATCTAAAATGAAACAAAAGCAAATTGTAGGTACTTACATAATATTATGTATATGTGAGTATTATGAATACAATACATACTTACTCGTATATTATTTAATAATATTAGGGCAGAACAGAAAGTATTAAAATACTAGCAGGTACACCCGTGCTACGCACGGTTTAAAGGTTTGCAATCTCATCTTCGAAGCATATCTTTAAAGTTCCACAAAATCCCAATTTAAATTTTACATTTCTGTAGCTTCTAGCTCACTCTTTTCTAAATATTTTGAGGTTTTGTGTTTATATCTGAGAAAAGAGTGATCTAGAAGCGACAGAAATGTAAAATTTGGGATTTTGTGGAAGTTTAAAGATATGCTTCGAAGATGAGATTGCAAACCTTTAAACCGTGCGTAGCACGGGTGAACCTGCTAGTTTGAAAATAATGGGCTTAATCTGAGAGGGCTAAAATTAGTCTCAATCGAATTCCCGTGGTCGATAAACTATAAACAGCCTTATTTTGTTTCAATTTACACAAATATTGAGTTTAAAGGGGTATTTGACCCCGAATTACCCGTTACAGGGTAATCTGAGAGGGCTAAAAATAGTCTCAATCGAATCCCCGTGGCCGATAAACTATAAACAGCCTAATTTTTGGGTCAATTACACAAATATTGAGTTTAAAAGGGTATTTGACCCCGAATTACCAGTGATGGGGTAATCTGAGAGGGCTAAAAATAGTCTCAATCGAATCCCCGTGGCCGATAACCTATAAGCACTCCTATGCTATACGAAAAAAATAGGTACCAAGACAATAAAATTACTTAATTTAAATTATTTTTGATCTATTTATTTTTAGAATTAGGTAGAAATTAATTTTGAGTCTATATAAACCCGGTAATATTATGTGTACTTATTGAGAAAGCAAGAAAAATAAAATTGCTTGCTATATAGATATATTATACTGTATATATGTTATATGTATATCTTTCTCCCTTGTTTCAGCATTTGTGGCTAATAACAAAGCCGTAGTTATATATAGTAATGATGATGATATAAAATATACTGAATTAGACCTGTTCATAGACAAAATGTATTGAAAATTGGGACATGACATGACATAACTGACAAGGTGAGAATTCCAAATCCTAATCCTGGTCACAATTCTTGACTTAGGTACCTACTAGTAATAAGAGTACTTCCTTCTTTTGAAAATCTTTGTGACCTGCACTTGCACTTGAGATTTTTAGCATTTATTGAAATGTTATTGAAAGATTGGAAAGATCCTAATTTTGAATAATTTTGAACATAATATTATCTAGGTATCTGATATCTGCTTATCTATAGGTAAAAATTTTAGCAACCAGAAAAAGTTGGATTCGGTCCCATGTCAAAATAAAAAAAAAGATACACTTATCTTGAAAGTAATACAAAGTTAGTTGACATAATATAATACATATGATTTCAAAAAAGGGAGAAAAAATTAATGCCTATCTACACAGTAAAAAAATCTGTTTTATCTAAGATAGCGTGTGGATTGCGGACTAATCTATTACTATTTGATAATTTGTTTAATATAATATCTAACAAGAATTTTATCACATTTACTTCACAACTTAAGCTAAATACTAAAGGTAGTGTAGAAAATAATATACCTGCTTGTATGATTAAAATCCTTTTGCTAATTGTGGTGAAATATATCATACTTACGATTAATATAATTCTCAGTCTTGAAGAATTCTATTATTACTTTGATTACAGCTAAATAATAGATTATGAGCAAGTCGTCGTAGTTTGTATCATGTTCCCTATCTTTTGTGTCACAGTTCTGCATCTTTGACCAGATGCTCTTTGACTTCCATGTGAATGATGCGAATGGGCAAAAGAATCGGCTTCGAAACCACCCCCAAAACCACCACCGCCAAAATGTGAGCCAAAGAAAGAATCACCACCACCAAAACTATGAGGTTCATCGACAAATTGTTCCTCTTCCTCCTAAATAAAGTAGAAATAAAGAATTATAGAACACTATTGAGATACCTATTTAAATTTAAAGTAAATTCCAATTCGTGGAATTATAAAATTGAAAAATTACATTAAAGAAATCTTCGAATGTGAAAAACTCATTCCTCTTCCCTTGTTTCTGCCTTTGATTGTGATTGTTAAACCCTCCACCACCAAATGAGAAATGAAATCCATTATCACCAAAATCGTCATCACCTCCAAAATCTAGAATAAAATTCAATCAAAACATATATTGCAATTGTTTGTGAAATTAAGCATATGAATTTAATTCAGATGTGAAAAACCAGATTTTGAGGCTATATTTTATTATTAAAATACTGTGGAATTAAGCCCAAAATTTGGTTTTCAGAACTAAATTTCATAAATTAAGATTCATAATTGTATAAAAACAGCAATTTTGTATTCGAAAATACTTATGCTCAGGATTAGTAAGGTTAAGGTATGGTAGGTACTTTTATAAAAATCATATTAAATTACCAAAATTCTTAAAGAATTCATTAAAGTTAAAGTTGAAAGGTGATCCGCCCCCACCACCACCATTTGTGAAAGCATCATGGCCAAACTGGTCATATTTTTTCCTCTTATCTGCATCACTCAAGGTTTCATAAGCTAAAAAAAATTAAAAATTCAAATTAACCCTTTTCATAAGGCCGGCCTAGAGGTAGGATTTCACTTATAATTAAGCAATAAAAACCCCAATTTTGGTCTCATTCTCACTCTCACAAGTAGAGTAGATGCATGTATAAAGTGAGATCAAAATTTGAGTTTACAGAGCTGAATTAAACGAATTTAGACTATTTATACTACGGTAATAATTAGTATGAGCTACCTTCAGCAATTTCTTTGAACTTTTCCTCAGCACCTTCTTCCTTATTCTTATCCGGATGGTATTTTAGAGCTAGAAATTAGAAACAACCATGATTAAATTTAAATTTAACAAATCATGAGCCACTTGTTCAAGGTCAAAAGCCAATTATAAACGTATAACTTATTAACTTACCCAATTTATGGAAGCTCTGCAAACCGGAAATAAAAAGACAAAAAAGTGATTAATCTTATAGACCTCTAGACTAGAATTATATAAATTACAATTAAATTACCTTTTTTATTTCTCGATCAGTTGATGATTTTTTGATCCCGAGTACTTCATAATAGTCTCTTTTTTTACCTGTCGAAGCCTCAACCTTTTGACCCAAAAGCGTGACATTCAGTACAAACCACAAAAGTGTTATAAAAAGTAGTCGAAGGAATTCCATAACTGTCTCTTCTCAAAAAAACTCTTGACCAAATCCTAATCCTAACCTAACTATCTCTTATATTTAATTACAAACTATTATTCAATTTGCAAAAAAAAGTTAATTTGATCTGTTTAAGTTTAAAAAGGTCTCAAATTCAAGGACTTTTAAGAAATTGAAAACTTTCACTCTAATTTTGTCACAAATATTCCAAAATTGTCAATTTTTAGGTAGATAAATTGTTTAATTCTAATTACGTTTACCTACTAGTATTCTTAAATAATTAGTGTTAATTTTAATTATTTAAGTTAGCAAAAAATTCGGGAACTTCGGGATCCTTCGGGAAATAAATCGATTATTAACTTTTGTATTTCTAAACTAAACTGGACTTTTTATTTCACTATCCTTATGTGTACAAACGGTGAGCCGCGAAAATGTCACTTTAAAATAAATACTAGATACCTATATTTTTTTTCGCAAAAAAACAAAAACATTGAACAACAAAACAACAAAAAACCTACAGAATTTTTAGCACTGAGAAATCCGATTTTGGCCTCTTTCTCTAATACAACCAAATGTAAAATTGAGAATATTTGAAACTGACCCTGACTTGAAGTTGTAGGTACTTACTGTCTGCTGTAAAGGTAAGTAATATTTTTAACTATTTGTATTCTATAGAATTATTCGGATTTCTTTTTCTGATAGTCATCTATTAAATTCAGCTTTGAAAAACCCAATTTTCAATCAGGAGCTGAGGGAGGCGACTGTACATATATGTACATACTTGTCTATTTAATTTATTGTGAACGTGAACTTGGGTTTTTCAGATTTGAATCTGAAACTGAAATGTAATGAGTATTGAGTGAGTATTTCAGATTTCAGAGTCAGAGTATTGAATAACTGAGACTGAAACTATTATTATTATTGTTGTTAAAGGACTTCTATAGATATAGAATCTATTAAGCATAAGCTTTTGTATGTCCTTGTCAC
>JAQIXA010001540.1:0-24056 GCA_034699045.1 Nanhermannia cf. coronata Gr-Ori-00579
GGGGATTTCGGTCAGGGGGGATTTTGTTTTGGAGGGAGGGATTTTCACCTAGAGCCACAGATACATTATTGGTAATAGTATAAGTATAGGAATTTATGAAAGCGAGCTACAAAACTAAAAGTTGAAATATTTTTCAAAATCTGAAATCTAAAATCAGATTACAGTTTAATAAAACAGTGTGAAATGATAATGATTACAAAAAGGGTAGTTCAAGTCAAGATTTCTGAAGGATACCTAAGTACATAAGGTATACTGTAAATGTAGATAGGGAAATCTGAGGCAGTAGGGTAATAAGTCAAGTCAGTAAGTTAAGTAGGATGTGAAGGCTGAGAATGAGGTATAAATAAATTTAATTATTTTTTTTTTACTTTGTCTTTTGGGAAATTAATTTTTAAATACCTAAAGACCATATACAGTTTAGCACTTGAATACGCATATAATACATATATGCAAATATTTGGGCTCATTTCAATTTTTTGCAAAAATGTTTCGAATATTTACCGACCCAAGTGTAGGCGAATTCACAAGTATATATAAGTAGTTATTTATACCTACAAAAGTACATACAAAAGTTACACAAAGCAAGTCAAATGACATATTTCTAAAGACATAATTTTCGATTATTTCAATTCTCTCAAACTTCTGATTTCTTCACACTTTTTTCTGAGAGTCAACTGTCAATAATAATAAATGTTTGTAGACTTTGATGAAATGCTGAGCATTTTTTAGTTCAATAACTTTTTACCTATCAAATACTATCTGTATATCTTGTGCATATTACAGGTTATAAAATATTTACTTTCAACCCTCATAATCATTCTGATAATTAAATAACTGCTGATTCTTAGGTAGTAGTTTGTAATGTAATAAGTTTGTTTATTTTACAATTTGCATTTTCATTTTGTTTGTTTTCAAATTCCTTATCGAGTAGCCTTCAAATAGTGTTCGGTATATATCAGTTAAGCAGGTTACCTGCACCTTTTTTTTACCTGCCTACCTTTATTATACCAGATTCTATTAGAGATAAAAGGGCTAAAATAAACCCACCGCACCGCCCTGCCTTTTTTAATTATATCTTGCAATTAAAATTACATACTGATCCAAAATAATAAAAATTTAAAAAATGGCTTTCAATTCAAGTTATCTGGTCCTATATTTATGCCTTAAAGTACCTACCTATATCTACAAACAAACATTGATTTTTACATAAAGTTCAAATATATATTTATCTATGAATTAGATGCTCTTATCTTATCCCTTTATTGTCAACTTCTATTTAGTTCAGCCTCTTCGAGGTTCGTTATAAAATAAAGGAGAAATTTACCTATCATCTAAAATCAATTTAAAACGAAAATTTGAAGCATTTTTTACTATTTTGGCATTTTAAATTCTAAAATATCTTGTATTTAGACAATTAAAATTTTAAATCAAATTCAGAGGGCATATCTTCTAGTAATTTGTAATTTGTTGACCAAATTCAAAGAATCAAAAAAATTTAATTATTCTTTCTAAAAATTGAATTTTTTTACCATTCTGTATCTGTATCTTTCTAATCTCTATCTTTTGATAGCTAGGTTAGCTAGGTTGAACTTTATAGTTTTTTGTTAGGTACATCTTTTTTTAACTTTTGTAATTTGCTTAATCTATAATCTTATAGATAGTATAGTAGATACTTACTATAAGCTATATGGGCTATACAATGAAATTCATCGAAGCAAATCTTTTTACTTGGATGGACACTTGAGTAATTAGCCAAAGCTTAAAAGGAAAGCCACAAGATGAGCAAATAATGAATAAACCATTATAATAATAGAAATTAAGGATTAAGATACTTGTTTGAATTAGAAATAGACTTCAAGGAAGCATTTTTTTTTAAATTTTACTGACCAATTGCCACAAAAATGATAAAAAAAAGAATTATGTATTTGTTTTGAATCATTTTTAAAAGGTATTTAAATACATTGCTGAAAACTAACCTGCTTAATTGTGATAATTACCTACTAACTTTTAAGTTTTAATACTCTAAAAAATTTCAATTACTGCTTTATTGGACCATGCAAATCAGTCTGATAGTGAGATTTATTAAATTCATTTCGTAATCCACTTTCAGGTATCATTTAAGTATGCACAGTAGCACCTAATTAAAAATATAAATTGGATCATATAATCGTGAACTAAATACTAAACTACAAGTTGGGTACATACCTGCATATTTGATTGCTTAAAATAATTTCATATAAAAATAGGTGATTAATAAAATATCTAAAACAGATCGAAAACTATTACCCAACTTTTATCAAAATTGAACATTTTGTCATCAAAATCTGAAAATGGAACCAATTTAATGTTTATATATAGTTATTGCTATAAATTGTCATTATCGTAATAAAGGATTTTTGAGAATCAAAATTCAAGTTCCTGTGAATTTGAAGGTAAGTTTGTATAAAAATAACCATGTATCCTTCAAAGTTTAATAAAATTATTTGAAATTATGTAAAAGTTTTAGAATATAACACCTACGATAATTTAGGGTGTCAATTATAATACGAGGTTTATCGAAATTTTAAAGGTTATACTCGTATTGATATCAGTAGAAAAAAATTTTAAATTCTAAAATAGGGACAAGTTCATACATTTTTAAAAATAGCTAAAATCTAGAAATTTTTTGGAGCCCTCCAAAGTCTCAAACTCAATAGCATATCTAATTTCAATTTCAATTTCAATTTCAAAATGAAAATTTGAATGTTTATGTTTACCTAGACAGTAATAAGAGGCAGGGTACTTGATATTTTAAATATCCCTATGCTCAGTGCCGTTTCAACTTGTAACTGTAACTTAAAATTAAAGTATCAAATATATATCAGCTAATATCAGTATTATGTACCTTACTATGAATTTTTGAATCTAGAAATCCTAGTCCTTATATTTACTATATTAATAGAGTATCCTACTTAACTATTGTAATATCAGAATCAAAAAGAGAAAATGAAACTTTTTCTTCATATTTTTACTTTCAGGTGATAAATGAAGGTCATCAAATATCAATTTTGACAATCTTAATCTCATATAAGGGCTTATCCTTAGAGAATTCAATTTATACTTACTAGCATTATAATAGAATAAAAAAATCAATCAATAATGCCCATCAATTTTGTCTGTCCAGGTTCAGAGTCCATTTTGTCACATTTTTTGTCAAAACTAAAGTCACATTTTTGACATTTCAATTTCAAGTAATTTCATGCAAAAAAAAGGTAAAGTTGAAATAAGAAAAACAGTCTTATGATTTGTTATTTTAAATATTTTACAAATTTCGGGCTATTTTGATGATCACTACTTCTTTTACGAGTATGATTGGCATTTGGGCTTGAAATAGAAAGTAAAGTGTAAGTACTATCCTGTATCCTTACCGTTTTTATAAGAGTTTAAATGGATCATGGACCCTTAGCCTTTATACTAGTGACATTTATATTTATAAGTAATATGGATAGGCCTTTTTGTTATATTCTGTAGTTTCTATGATTAAAAAAGACCGCACTTTTTTGGGATAAGAAGAGCTTCCCTGCCTTCATTTGTCCTAAAATTTACAAATATTATTTTACAACAATTTGATACCTAGTTTACAAAGGTACTAGTAGGTATTCAATTTCAAAAATGCTTTGTTTGAAACCGAAATTGAGCAAAAAGTCATTTGTTTTAAGGCAGGTACTTTGTATATTCAGCTCAAATTTCCAAGAGTCTTTAGGTCACAGGGTTGTATCTCCTTTAAGTATCTATATAGGTAATATACTAATCGTAAGTAGGGTACCCTATAAAAATTTTAATAAGCTAATCTGAATTAGGTAGATAAATTTATCTTTATGAGCAAAAATTGCTAAAAAATATCCTCCAAAATTTTTTCAAAAAAAATATTCTGCTTGACAATTTTGAATTAGATAGCAACTTAATACTCTCTATCTAAATGAGAAATACGGATATGCTGTCATATTTTCTAAATCTAAAAAATGAAAATATAACTATTGTCATTTTTCAAGCTCTTAATCCCATTATCCTTTGCTCACTTATCAATTACAAATTACAATTTACAAATTGAACAAACAAACTTTCGAAAAGTCCTAATCCTTAGCTATTAACACTACTATTTAACTACAGATGATTTAAAAAGGATCTTTTTAAGGTATTAGAGGATGATACTATAGAGTATCAATCTTTCAAACAATTTACACTTTAACAGCTCAAGACAGGAGACTAATACTAATTAGGGATTATAAAAGAGGATTACGATTAAAAAAATTATGAAAGGATGGTCTAGTTGACCATTTATGGTGGGGTTATTCAAAATTTAAATTAACTGTCAACCACCGAAATTACAATAAGTATCAGAATCTATAAATAGTCCTTTTTAGCCCTTTGAAGTATTGTTCGACCCAAGTTTTACCGAGTATTATACTCCTCAAGCCTTAATTTCATAACAATTGAAATGGATATTTAAAACCGGTAGAATGCCTTATTTACGAGTATACCTATGGACTTGTGTGTGTAAATTACAAATATTTAATTGTAGGATACTTTTTGTGCCTCTGATCTACTTTTAATTTCTAATAAATAATGAAATTTTTATTGACAATTAGGAGAGATATATTAGTGCGAAAATTATATTTACAATTTACTATTACACACTATATAGTAGTACTAACTAGTATATGGGCGATTAGCAAATTCAACTACAATGTGACTTACAACTTTTGGCAGATTAGCAGTCTAGACAATGAAATTATTCATTATAATATCAGAAAGATATGAACGATATGATTTTGATAGTACTTATACATTTTCTATAAGGACAATTACGATTACATAGTTTGAAAGATGAATGAACCATTCATTCGAATTCGAGTAAGAAAAAATCATAGTCAAATATACTATAGTTATAACAATATAAGTATTACATGCAGTCTAGTAACTAGTAGGATATAAGTTGTGTTTTCGATACAAGTTACAGGTTCAGGTAAGTAATCCAACTATGTAACAATAAATTACTTTCAATTTCAATTTTTTGAAACGACAAGACAAGATATACTTAACTTGAATGAATAAATGCAGCAGGGTATCTAATCTAATCTATCTACAGTAGGGATAGGTATATGAAATTTTTAAGCATTATACTTATTCATTTACTAATTCAAATATACTTAAAGATAGGTACCTACTTATAGGCACCTACAGCCTACTTAAGTATACTAAAGTAATTTCTAGCCTAAAAGGTCAGGTCAAAAAATCTGCGAAATTCTGGTCATTTTTCATGTTGGTACCTTCATATAGGTATATCTAAAGTCGATCCTAAATCTCCGAAACCAAAATCTCCAATGCTCAAAATCTCCAATTCCCTAAATCTCCAATAAATATCTCTAATTCCTAAATTTTTGTATTTTTGAGTAGTTTGGAAATTGGAGATTTTGGGCATTTTAGATTTTGAAAATTAGAGATTTTTTAGGGTGTGAATCATCTAAAGGGTAAGTACATTTTTATTAACAAGTGTTTTAGTAAGTGTTAATTTCAAAAATTTAAAAATTCCGTCAATTGAAATTTTGAGATATGGAAAATTTAGATTTCGATCGATTTAGGATTTAGAAAATGCACTTAAAAATCAAAAATTTTGAATTTTTATTTCGACAAATTTGAATTTGCCTAAATGGTCATGATTTATAAGTATATTCCTAACTTGATTATCAAGCCAATTAATCCAATTTTAATTTATTCAGATCAAAAACAGATCAGTTGTAAAAATATTGAAACAATGAGCGAGCGATTAATCTGCAAGTAAATTGAAATATCAATAAGAATTAATGACATCAAGTTATTCCCCAATATCAGTAGTCTATCTGTAGTAGTAGTAAAACTACCCCAATCTCAAAAATATTGAAATCCAAATCCACCTGTTTTAATATCAATTTTTATGGCTTTTGTAATTAATAATTAAAACAGATATGGAGGTAACTAAATTGGCTAAAAGCACTTTTTCAAGTACCTCATAAGTTAATTACTAATCAGTAATCAGTATCAATTTCCCCATCCCCATACATTTCAACCAAAAAATTCTTATCTAATTCATTAATCTTTATGAATATTTTTAATGTAAACAACAATTAACAATATGTTATTAAATATTATTGAGTTCAAACATATATTTAATGGATTTTTCCGCAGTATCTAGTACTTCAGACCAGACCACCTGCCTAGAAACTTTTTTTGATGAATGTAGTTGACAAAAAGGGTCCCCAAACTTTTTTAGAAAGTAGTTCATTTTTTTTTTGTAATTTTTGTTACCCATTTACCTCAAAAAGTGTAATATGATATGCCCTTTATTATTTTGTTTTTGATTTTGATTCAATCTGAGTAATTATCTTATTATGATTTGGGTAATTTTTGATAACATTTTTATTCAAATTCTTGGAAATATTGTTTAGAAAGCTGTGGGTTGCTGACGTTTTCATAATGATGATGATAATTATCTTTACTCAATTAAAATGTCTAATTAAATTTCAATGATTTCGAATGAACTTTGTAAGGTACCTTACCTGCGTCTCAAAAAATATGCAAATGTGCAAATATGCATAATGAGGGTAGAACTTATTAATGATCATTATTTTTGATGATTTTTAGACTCAAAATTTGGTCAAATTATTCCAAGATTTTTAGCAAAAGGCAAAAGAAAATCATTAATTTATGTCTAAAAAATGGATCTACTTCGTATACTCGTAATTGTCAGAATCGTTAAAATAGAGTTGTAGCCAGAGCCAGTAACTTTTTTATAAAATAATAAATCCTGAATGTTATTCAAATTCAAATTATCTTAGGTAATGCTGGTAATCGATTTTCCTCAAAAAAATTTGAGAATTTTTTTGAAAATTTTACGAATATAGGGCTTACTATACACTACAATATCAGTAATTGCTCCAAAAAAAAATATTTTTTAGAGTACCCTATCTATAAATGAACTTGAAATCCTGCTTGAAAATGCACCTTGCTGAGATTAGAATTAGTTTTAATTTATCAAGTTTAAAATAATGAGCTACTATAATTTTGTAGGTAGCATTTACTAATGAGTATTAGTAGAACAAGAAAACACCAGGAATCTAAATATTTAATCAAAATCATGCTTATATTCAAAAATTAAGCTTTTTTTTGCAAACCTTAAATTGTAATCAATAAAATCTGTAGTAACAATCACAATCATACAATCGCAGTTTACTGATTGTTATTTAGCATTTGGCATGCACTTTTTGAGCATCTTCAAAAATAATGATAGAGTTTAGATATCTCTAATGGTAAGATATTTGTGGTTTTCCTTATTTTAAATTTTAATTAGTTCCTTCTTGACTTTTTCTAACTAGAGATAAGTATTTTATGTAAATAGTAAATAGTAGTACATACTAAGTTACGGTAGGTAAATACATTACAAGGGAAATGCAATCTGATTAACAAGTTGATAAATATGATAGATAGTAGGTATATAATAATAGTTTTTTGAGCTAAATTAATGATTGAAAGTTGAGATTTATGAAAAATACTATACAGTATATTAGTACAACTATAAAGTGCTCAATATTTATAAAAGTTAATGTGGACTTGTTAGACTAGGTAGTTTAGTGTAATAATAATTAGAAGATGTGCCTTATAATTATGATTAATATTTATTCTACAGGATTTTTGTAAATTCAAGGTTTTTCAAATTGAAGATTCGCCTTGCATTAGTTCTTTGTTTTTGTAGGTATATAAATCAGATCCAAGACCAAGGTTAATTAATTATATATTTTTATGAATATAATTAGCTATTTTTACTAAAAATACCTTTTAGATTTGCATCTTTTGCTTATCCATTATGACTTATGACTTGTAGAAATCGAGTACCTAGCTATAATTATAAGAAAAATTTAATTTTTTAAATTCGAGACTTGAAAACCAACTTGAATACCAACTTGTAAATCCAGTCAAAATCTTGGAAAATAGTTAAAAGAGCCTCATTTATCTTATAGTTATTAGAAATATTTTGAAAATTTCAGACATCTTTTCAATAGGGATATTTAAGACAGTCAAAAACTCAGATATCGAAATTTTTAGATCTCTATTTTAACAGAATGTTCAAATTTAGATTTGCATTAGTCATACATAGGAGTACTGATCCTGAGTACAGAATTTGGTATCTACTTCAGTTTGAATGCGAAATTGAGCTTTAGATGTTATTTCAAAAATATTTCAAAAATCTAAAAAGTAGTTTTGTTTTAACAAATACCTATACTGTACTTGTTTTCATAAAAAATTGTCAAATAGTTGTAAAAAATTCACAAAATTTTTATCAAAAATTCTCAAAAAATTTCTTTTCAAGTTGCTAAAAATGTTCACTAGCTCTCAATATCTAAATTAATACCTTCAGATTTGTATATGTAGGGTACTTAGGTATTTAGGCGTATTCAATTTCTCATAAAATTGTTATTAATCAGTTGTCCTTTTCTAAATTTTATCAAAAAATTCTTTAAAGATGTTCAAAATTCTCCCGAAATCAAAAAAAAATTCTTAAAAATTTCGAAAATTTGCTCTAAATTGCACAATATTCATACTTATAAGTGACTAATAGCATAGCATATCACATAAATTACAAATTCATGAATTTATATGACTATTTTGTAAAGATCAGCACAATTTTTATCATTTATCGATGAAAAGCAATAAAAAATTAAACTAGTTCTTTGACCAAATAAATCTCCAAGATCTATAATTATGTCTTTGAAATTTGAAATAGGTACAATTATTGTATGGGCATGGGTACCTACATATTACAGAGTGCTAGTAGTAGGGTATTAATTAAAAAATGAGTTAATAATTTTTGCACTGAGAAATTGCACAAAACAGGAATAACAAGTTCACAAAAGCAAGTGATAAAAGTGAGGTAAATGCAAAAAAAAGTGCAGGAAAACAAATCTGGATAAGATTTACTTAAAATATGTATTTTATTATCTGACAAGTTTTTTTTCGTTCAAATGTAGGTAGGTACTTATATGATTTTAAATTGCATTTACTTTACTGCAATACAATAATCATAGTACCTAGGTATGTATAACTTTTAATTTTTAATTTAATTGTAGGTATTTTCTCACTTCTGGTGGTGGTGGAATAATATGTCATAAAAGTTACAAAATTCACTTCACATATAGATCTATTGAATTATGACTACTCACCTTTTATGGGTTTTTCTCAGCATGAAAAACAATTAGAATTAGTACCTACTACTATACTACTATTCACACAAGTACCATAGAACTTTAACTAGGTAATATAATATGGTACATTTAATGTACTTTGAGTAGGTCGAAATAATTTAATTTCATTGCATTTCATTCAAACCGAACCCCTTAATGAGAATTCTCATTCATATTTCGCAAAATTTCAATTCATTTTACCGTAGAAAACATACAATGCAAGCGAGAAGTAGTGGGTATTATTACCTTACTTACATGTGTATAGTACTACACAAAAGTTCAAAAATGGGTTTAGAAATAGGTGCGTAAGTGTAAGTACAAGCTATTAATATGGTAATTTCAAGTTGAAATTTTGAAACCAAGCTAAAAATGGCTTTTTTTGACTTCCTAAAACTAATGTTAAACTGGTAAATCCAGTCAAAATCTTGGAAAATAGTTAAAAGAGCCTCATTTATCTTATAGTTATTAGAAATATTTTGAAAATTTCAGACATCTTTTCAATAGGGATATTTAAGACAGTCAAAAACTCAGATATCGAAATTTTTAGATCTCTATTTTAACAGAATGTTCAAATTTAGATTTGCATTAGTCATACATAGGAGTACTGATCCTGAGTACAGAATTTGGTATCTACTTCAGTTTGAATGCGAAATTGAGCTTTAGATGTTATTTAACGGCTCGAAAAATATGAACTTGTAGATTTTGGAAATAATTTTTGTGTGTAATTAATTAAAGTATTCGGATATCTCCCAAAATATATAAATATCTGTAAAGTATCAAGGATCTATATGCCATATAAGGTAGTATTCACCATTACTTATGTTATGTAAAGATTTTGATAGTATGGTACATATTTAATCTAAAACCTCAAATTTATGATGTGAAAAATGAATATAATAAAACTATTCCAATGAATTTTATTAAGAATAAAACCTCATTTTAATAACTTTAGTTTGCACAAATTTTGCGAAAAAATTGATAGGCAAAAAGTGAGTTGAGTAATTTTTAACCTATTCTAAATACATATATTTTGTGAGAAACTATTTTTAATACTTTTCCTAATCAAGATAATTATTTTATCGCATTTATTATACTATAGGTAGGATACTATAAGTAATATGCCTTAGTTTTAAATCAGAACTTTAGATTTAGTGAACTTGCGAAAGGTGAAGGCAAGTTTATAAAAAAGCTTTTGAAATCATTCTCAATCGAAAGAATCTAGGGAATCACAAAAGTAGATTATATAGTACATACAAAAGCTACTGCATTTAATAGATTGTAAATATTTCAACAGAGCATTATAAATGTCCTATTTAAAATATTAATTTCATTAAAAGAAAAGCTCTTGTGTTAATCGTGAGATACTTATGTGAATTTTAATAATGAGTTCAGTTCAAGTTGACTTTTAATTTAACACTTTTTGTCTTGATATAGTCTTGGGTTTATTGAGGTATTGAGATAGGACTTTCTTACTTGAGCATTTTCAATTAATCTTATGTTTATATTGGCTTGAATTGTCAACTAGGTTTTTAGTTAATTAAGGGGTTCAGATTTGAAATTTGAAACCGTAATCTTATCAATTGTATCGAGGGTATGTCAACAACTTTTAGGATTTGGAAGCGAGCGGCTTTTGATTTCAAAGAAAAGTAGAATTTTAAAGGATCGATTCGGCTTTCAGGCCTTTGCATGTTAAAACTCATATAATTGCCTGAAAGCTCATTATAACCTGAAGATATTCTTTAGAATTGATATTATCTATTTGCTTATCGGCTTACTTTGATTACCTTTCAAAGAAATGATCACACTTTAAGCCTTAATTCAATTCGAAGTTTAGATTTAGTTAGCTTTCAAGTTTTAAGATCTGAATTAATGATTTAAATGCATATTTAAGTGCTGATTTGCACCAGAAATGTTCATACCAATATCCGATATTTGAAATGAATAAATATTTTGAAAAGAGTTGACAAGTCATATCCTAAAAAGTTTGGGAAAAATTACGTTCAAATTATAAAAAAGTTCAATGTTCAAAGTTCATTCCGCAAATTCTTTATAAATTGTTATTAATATTGTATCCTACTTACGAGTATAATATTCAATATATATAAGTAGGATAATATCCTACGAAAATCCTTACGAAAATCCATATTCATTCATAGACAAGAATAATCGTAAATTTTAGTGATCTTCCAGCTTTACATGCTTATTTTAACGTCCATTTTCAAACTAATTTGCTAGAAATTATAGTATAGTTTATCTAGAGATCTGCTGAAACCAGTAGCATTAGACAAGGCAGTATCAACAAATTAAAAAACTTTATTTCATATTAAATACTTATTTATAGTAATAACTATCTGTAGTTATTAATTTTATCCTTAGCATCCCAATAATTCTGAATTAATTTTTCAAATTCTGTCCAGACATCTATACTAATAAAATAAGTATATGTAGGTACTACGAATAGAAAGTCGAAGATTGAAAATATTTGACAGAATTTGCGAAATTTTAGCAAAGATCCGTCTCCAATTGTCCATAAGAATCCATTTTCATTAAAAAAAATTATTTTGGTCATAATTTCATTATTAAAGACAAGATTAACGTGTACTGTCATTATCATTATATATTCCAATTTTCCAATAATCATTACATGACTAACATATTATGGGTTTTAATAGGTAGAAAATATCAAAATCACTAATCACTACACTACTATCATGGAACTGATACTCGATATTGTTATTATTGTAAATTTTTGCTTGTATTTTATGTGAATTCATATTGATAATGAGAAATCAATTAGGTTTTTACATGTCTCGCAGATTTGCGGTAAAACTCGTCAAGTTATTCGTACTTGAAAGTTCAATTAAATATTTTTACTTTTTCTATGATAATCTCGTATATTTTAAGTATCAAAAAGTGATATTAAAATCTTTAAAATACTTACCTATCTATTTATGTACAAATGTGCTTAAAATGAAAAAAGATGATCATTTCTGTATAAAATCGAGAGCATTCTTCATTTGAGTACTTCCTGATAGACTTTTTAAACGTTTTAATAACATTTAATTTGTATATCACGCTCTGCCCAGTTGGAGTTGGGCTTTATGGATCATGGCATACGCATCCTTGTAAACTTTGCCACTACTTTACTTACTAGCAATTCTAATTTTTTTACATACCACCAACTAAGAATTGCAATATTTTTATCTACTAAGGATAAGTACCCTATTATATACTGATGCTTAAGTACTAGTATGTATATACTAGTCACTAGTAGTAGTACATATAATTGTAAAAAATCTTGAAATAATTCTCGTAATGAGAAGGAAGACACGATCCACTCAAAACTAATTTGAAATTCCAAGATGGATTGATTTTCAAAATGTATTTTGGGTAATTTGTTCAAATTGTTTGAAAATCGAGCTGACTATTTGAATATCTGTATAAATGGTCAGGATTTCCCTCGACATTGCCATTGCATTATATGTTTGCTACATACATATTAACAATATTTAAAATAACTAATATACATAATAAGAATAAAAGAGTGTAAAACACCAAAAAATTTTAGAATTGAAAAGTCAAAATCTTAAAATATCGGCCAAAATTTCTTAAAATTATAAAAAGATTCGTATCAGTGATTTGGTTTGTTAATTCTAAAAACCTACTGTATGTAATATAAGTAAAGGTATACAGATTTGAGTAAGGTTTAATTGTGTACCCTACTCAAAAAATTGTAAATGGAGTTTGTCCAGCTTTTTTCCCCTATTTTTCAATCTAATTTCATGTAATTTCAATAAAATTTGCTAGGAAATTTCTCAGTAGACAAATTTTTACCAATTTACCCTTTAGCTAAATAATTTGTCATATAAATCAGCAAAATTGATGAGCAAATATTTGGTCGAAAATTGGATTCTTTTTAAACTCATTCAAAATCTCAGTTGGTGTTCCCCAGTCAGTAGTTTGTCTACAGTCTACGCAATATTTTCATTATTGAAATGTAATACTACAGAATACAGTATGAACGGGACTTGACCAATTCTCTCAATTATTTGTTATGAATTTTAAGGGCACATATATGTAACTTACACATTACACATGTTTTCTTTAGTAAAATGGTAAAATAGTGAATTTGTATGCGGAACTGATCGAATATCAATTTTAGATCAAGTAAAAGAGAGCGTCGGCAAAATAATGATCTATTACCTTGCTAAATTTTTCTGGTTCTACCCAATTCACATACATTTACAGAGTATCTACAATACTTGTAATAGGTACTTGTAAAATTGCTGTTATTATCAACTTAAAAAATTGTACCTACTGATATTACCTTACAGATAATTGTCATGTTATGCAGTCGGTAGGAGATCATATTTCATTGTACCTTACGGAGATAGGAATTATTAGTGCATTTTTAATTTGATTAGTAGTAGAGTAAACTGGATTTATAGATCAAGAAAAGTCTACAAAAAATAATTCAGATTATGTAATCTCATAAAAATGGAAATTCGAGCAAAAAAAGCTCTTGAATAAAAACACGCTGGTACTTTTTTTACATCTGTACTCCTGAATTTAGACCTAATTTAATGCAAATGCTAGTAGATAGCTCTATAAATGTGTTTTTAAAGTTATTTATGCTTTATAAAGTACCTAATTAATTTTTTGTAATGATTTTGGGATATGATCATCTGAATTTTATCAAAAATCTCATTGTAAGCTCAAAATTAGTAAATTTTTCAATTTTTAGCGATTTTTGCTTAATTCGGTAATCGATATTTAGAACTATTTTGTACAAAATAAGCCAATTTGTCACTTTTTTCGAAATTTTTTTGAATTTTTTGATCAAAGAGCATTGCATCAGAATTCGCTTAGATCGTATAAAATGTACAAGTTAGATTATACTTTTGATTTTGAACTAATTATCATGTTATGTATGTAAGTTTTACAAATTATTCGAACATGATTCAAATTACCTACAGATTATGTAGAAAATCTCAAGTACCTAACCTAACCTACCTACCTATCTAATCTAACTCTAAAAAAACTAACCTGCTTTAAGTAAAGCAAATTAAAGAATTAAAAACTTGCAAACTTTCAACAATTTCCTATTAGGGCTTGAGATTAACCTCAAAGCATCAACAAGAAAACAAACTGCTCAAATTTCAACTCTTAAAAGTGTTTAAAAGCTTTCTACCTTTTTTTATGTAGATCGAATTGATTATTGATTTCACATTTTTGCATATACTTACCTTACCTTACCTAGGTATAATAATTTTGATATGAATATGCAACCAAAAATTAATTTGATGCACAAAATCCTAATTCGATCAGTACCTACTTGAGTAAATAGGAAAAAAATTAAGAAAGTCAATTCTTATAATTCTTATAAAATTACTACATATCAGTACTTTATAGATACAATAAGTAGTCTACTTGTTGATAGAAAATTTTAAGTAAATAAGTACCTAAGTAGATAATTGCTAGGTCATGGATCATTTGAATTTGGCAAAAATTGCAATCATTTGGCATTTGAATATTTGCCATATTGGAATACCCTCAAGTCAACGAAACCATTAAAAATTATTTCATTTCAAATCCTCAAAATTAGAATTTTTGGCTTCAAACTCTTATCAATTAAGTATCTAAATTAAATGCATTTTACGACCATAATTTGGCTTTCACCAAATATCAAATAATATAAATTTTAATAAAATAGCAACAAAATCAGTAGTAGGTGAGATTGGAAGCCAATTTAAATGGATATGTGTCAAAATGACATAATCTAATAACAGAAAGTTACAGATATATTATCATTTATTTTAGTTACCCAATTGTAGAGGATTTTGAAATTAATACTTTAAAAGGCTCATTTAAATCCATTAATTCTGTATATGATTTATATTGGTAGTATAGAGTTAAAAGTATCATATTATTCAGATTCAAATGAATAATATTCAGAAAAAATATGATAATTATTGTTGACAAATATACTTGAGAGAAAAATGATGCTTTAAGATAAGAAAAATTAAGCAAATACAAAGGCAAATAAGTAGAATTAAAGGCTTGGTTATGTGGCAGATTTAGATTTATGAAGTAGTTCTGTCCTTTTAAGTTGAATAGCAAGTTAAGGGGTAATTTAATTTAAATATACGAAGATGCTTATCAGCTAACAAATACTCTATAAAACATGTCAAATTGCAAAAAAATTAGCAAAAGTTGGAAAAAATGAATAATTTTTGAAAATTTTTAAATCCAAAGCGATTTAAAGTGATCAAAAAGTGCAAAATCTTCAGGTTTTTTAGATACAAAGTTGTAGCCCATTTTTATCAAAAATGGATTAAATAGGAATTTGGACAAAAATAGCCTAGACTTGCTAAAGCAAATTCTAAAACTTCCTAATTTTTGACATATTTGTGATTTGCCATTTTGATATCAAATATCAGCTAATCTACAACATATACCATTGACTTGATTTACAAAACTGACTCGAATGTTGTGTATTTTTAAATGATATCTGCTGGTATACAAAAAATTACAAGTTTTTTTTGAAAAAATCTCAAAAAGTGTGAATGAAATTACCTTTTGTGTGAGATTTAATTGCTTGAATGACACATTTACTCTAATAATGCTAATGGTAAGTAGTTATTAAATTATCAATGAAATCACACACATGCTGATATTCTTAACAAGTTTTCGATTTTTTATACTGATATCATATTTGGATTTGGGTAATCTATTTCTTCAATATCTGTAATTGTAAGTACTGATAGATACAACAGTTTGTTACTTCATTTTTTTGAAAATGTTTGATAACTAGCAAAAGGTGAGGGTGGATAATAAATTACTCAAGATATGATATTTTTTTCTTAAAATCTTTCTAAAATGCTTAAGTTAAAAAGTTAATAAGGTTTGGTCGAGTTCAAATCTTGTCTGATGATGATATGATAATTATACCCATTTCCTTTTCCACCCCCTAAAATATCAACTCCTTAATATGCATTTTAAAAAATTTGGAAAAAAATACGATAGACACATTATACATATTTACTAACATTATAGATATGGTTTATTATTTCGAAATTTTTAGAGACTTTTGAAAGTGCATCGTATCGATGTGATTGAAAAATTTGCATAAAATATTATTTCTAATTGATTCGAGTGATTTACGCGAACTCAAAGTGATTTACGTGGACATAACCTACAGAATAATTTGCATTTTTGGAAGTATATTTATTACTACATGAATAAGTATGTTTGATATGACCTAACTAATGTTTCAAAAAGTTACTAATCCTGTTGATATTGCTACTACATGTACTTTTGAATGAATTTAAAAAGGTCAAAATTCAATATTTTGTGTACCCTTTTCTTTTGTAGTTAGTAGAAAATATAAAATAATACCCACTACACTAAATCCTTTTCTCTTGGTCTTTCACATTTATTTCGAGTTTAATTCAATTTCAAATGTCAAATTCGATTCAAATTACCTATATTTATTTCTCTGTCGGCAGGCAAATGTTTCCTCAAATGAAGTCTCAGGACTTGACCCAAAGGCCAAATATATCTTACTTTGAAAGACTTTGAAAAGTCCAAAAACAAAGTAAAGAAAACTGTGGCTTGTGGACATTTCTAAACCTCCCCTAAAGTCTTGCTTTATAAATATAAAAATATTTATGGATGATTTGCTCAGTCATCGATGTCTAAATTAATATTATTGTAATTGTATACCTTTAATCTCATCTTTGAATGGATAAGACATATAGGTATGATAGAAGGGTATGTAAAATGCAAAAGTAGATTTTTGATCTCTCTTTTATCCATCGAATCCTATTATGAATTTCTTCTTTTGTCTCCCCGGATGAAACTAAAAAATAATTTTTTTAAAGGCGGATATCCCCTTGAGGGGTTTCACGCGAATGCATTTACAAATTCTAAGATAGGAAAAAATGGGCTCAGTCCTTCAGATGTAATCAATTAAACCGTGTTAATTGGCCCGACAATTTGAAATTTATACAATAAAGCTTCAAATGCAATAATGCTTTAAACTCTTGAGAAAATTTTTCTTAAACGACTTGCTCTAAGGCTATTTATTAATAATAATAAAAAGACAAGCCTTTTCATTTCATTTCATTTCAAAATCCTCTCAAACTCAAATAAAATGATAATGAACATTTTGTAATGCAATCTCAGTTGAAATCATCTACAAAAATTCAAAACATTGGATTTATTTCTTATAATCTTCTATGTTATGATTATCATTCGTTTTTTTTTCAAATTTTGATCAAAAAGTAAGTTCCAGTTTAAGCTCATGATAAGATAACTCATTTTTTGGCTTTTTTAAAATCTTGTTATTGATTTGATTTAATCCCAAAATTGAAATTCAGAACCATCTTCAAAATATTAGTAGGGTACATACATCTATGTAGGTACATTTGTATATAGCTAATGCTATAGCTATTTTAGTCCAATTTCCATTAATTTTTAACTCAAAATTAAGCCAGATCAAACAATAAAAAGACAATTTTGCCTAATATTTTGATTGATAGATTGTTAAAAAAGATATTAAGTTAAAAACTACTCTATTTTAGCTAGAAATTAGAGACCTTAGTCGATTATTTGCTCATTTCCAACTTTTGATAAAAAAAACTCAAATATTTTCATAATCATTTGAATTTTGAATATTATTATTATTATGGTTTTATTCATGAAAAAGAATCAGACTAATGCAAATTACCATTAATAAAAAATCAGGGAATATTACATACTCCCTGATAGAAAAAAAACATTCAAAGCCTCACCTTTTTACTTTTTACTGTAAGAATTTCAATTCTTGGAGGTTTTGTACTCATAGTCAATGAAATTAAATTTTTTGAGTATTTTGAGGAGTAGCATCTTTAACTCGAATCTAGTTAAGATAACGATCTGATCTTTGTTTAAGTTTAAAGAAAATAGAGATCATACGCACATGTGTAGGTAGCTTGTAAATATCGTAAGTAACAAGGATAGTGAATAAAATATTCAATGAAATTATATATTATTAAATGAATTTTTTTTGTGTGTGTGCCTTGTCATGGGTTCATGAATGATTGTTCAAAGATAAGCCATTAAAGGTGTGCTGTACTTATGGGTGGTTCGACTTCAAAAATTAAAAAATCAACTCTCATTTTTCCTATTCTAGAACAGAAAGGCAGACAATTTGGCTCCACAAACTTAAAATCCAAATGTCAAGAGTCTAAAAAACATTTGTATTCAGAGGAAAGAAAGATATTCAAAACCTTACGTCATTTTAGATAGAATAGACAGACAATTATGAAAAAAAGAAACTATCAGTTCAGTAATCCTGCATGATCCATACCTATTATAAATGCACAAAATATCAAAATTTGAAAAAAAGTCTCCTAAATTCCTACCTATACTGTATAGATTGTAAAAGTATCTTTTACCTAATAATTCTAAACAGATAGCTCAATATAATGAATCGTAAGTAACTACTTAAATACCTAATCTAATGATTATTAATTAAAAATAAAAAAGTTTAAAAATTTTTAAAGATGGAAAAAATTCCATTTTTATGAAAAGATTCTAAATATTTTATTACCCTATTAACTACGCTTACGTACCTGTACTCTGTACCTATTAGTATATTATATTATTATATACCTAATCGTAAGTATAATATTGAATACATTTTGATTTTTTTACAATTTTTGTAACTGATCAATATTTGTACAAAAAAATAAGTATGAATTTATTTAAAGTGGTAGTTAGTAGTAGTCAATATTCTTAAACACAACACCAGCAGCATTCATATAAAGTAAATTAATAGCTAGGTACCTTATTTATAACATAATCGTACCTATACATTAAATAATTAGTAAAAATCTTAAAAATTATTAACAAGTCGCTTTCGCTTTTAGTGCATTTACACTACAAATAAGCTCACTAAATGGTAAGAATATATTGATTATAAATTGATAAATTACTATTACTAAAATTGATATAGGTACCTAAATATAAATAAACTTTTTATAACAGAATACTAAAACCAAGATAATGATAAACTAAATTCACTTTCTTAGTTATTTTAATGGAAAAGGAAAACAATAATCTTACGGATTACGGCATTTAAAGTCAATTTTTCAAGAAGAATTAATCTCATTTCATTTAATTTGAGAAATTGTTTAAACGTTCTCATCATAATATAAACGACAGCCGTCAGCAACACAGCTGTAATCAAGTATTGGCTTAAACTCATCATTGAGAATATACAGGTTTTCTGGAGTGATCTGAAATAAATAAAATTAAAATCAACCTTTTTTTATTAGGTAGGTACCTACTTAAACCAAATTTTAATTAATTACTCGAAAATTCTTGATTCGAAGTGAGTTGATCCACCAGAGTTTTTGAATGTCATGAATTCGCCTATTTAAACCAGTTGGTAGTACAGCATTAAAAGAAGTGAAGCGTTCGTCGTTGACAATTTCGATTCTTTTCAATTCTAAAAAAATAAACAATGGATTCTTAATTATTCTGAAAATTAAATTTTATATTTAAGTTATAAATAATAATAATGATACTTCTAGTTCTAGGATATTGTACTACCGTACTGTTCTACGGGCTACGATTTAAATAGAAACAAATTACCTTTAAAACGCAACATTTGAACAAATTTCAGAGCAGAAATTTGAGAAGGCTTAATTTTGTACTTGAAATTTTCCAGCTTTTCCTCCCAAGGTATATTTTCAAGTGTGATTTGATCACAAGTACCCCGACCATTAGCCAAATTCAATTTGAAATTCTTTACATTCGGGAAATAAACTTCAAGACTCCTCAAATCTGGAATGTCTTGGAGTCTTGGAATATGTTGTTGTAGTTGTAATCTTTGACCATCTTGTAAATTAGGATTAGGAGAAAAAAATCTCGAAAAACCTAAATATTCCACTGATTCACTTGAGTCAAGGAAAACTTCTGAGAATTCAATGATCTTGTGCAATGAAATCTTCTTTAAAGATGGAAAATTTTCATAAAGTTCGAGCTTAGCAAACGGAAAAGAATTCCGAAAATCACTTTGATCATTTATAATTGACAAACTTGATAGATTTTTAAATTTTGGGAGATGGATTAGATGCTTTGTGCCTTCAATAACAATTTGATTTTGCATTTCATCATTCATTTCAACTGCAACTGGAACAAATCCTCTAACCTGAAGAGTTAGTTTGGTTAAATTTTGTGCTTGCCAATTTAAAAAAGTTTCAAAATATCGAATTCCACGAAACGAGACCATATCAAAATCAAAACCAGCTTCACGATGAAGATTCATATTGATAGAGAGTTGGGTTTGAGATAAAGTTCGTTTAAAAATTACAACATGGAATGTCTTCAATTTTAAATCCTTATTTTTGCTCAGGTCGACCAAATTTCGAAGCAATCCCACATCGTATAAATTGATATTCATTCGAAGATTTGTCAATTTTGAAATTAATCCAATGGTTATAAAAGGCTCCATTAATGGTTGATAAAGGGAAAAACTAGATACCATATCCTTTAATATTGGAGAATTTGATGTTATATTTCCAATTATCTCACAAAATAATCTTTTCCCTTGTCCAAAATATCCTTTTGGCAATTTGAATGGATCTTGGTCAATGTTTGTTACAATTAAAGTGTTCAATTTTGGAAATCTCCAATCCGTTCGAGGTAATCGAATATTTCCCTGAGTGTCATGATTGAAATGTTGATATCTGATTGAGCTCAAAGGGAATGGAGGTATGAAGCCAATTTCCAGTTCTTGGACCTAAAATAAATATAAAAAAACATTACCTAGGTCAATTGAAAGTTTAAAAGTATCCTAAATACTACCTACTTAAACCGATCTAGAAATTTTCTATCAAATATCAAATCTTGGTATTATATTAATTCTAAGTACTGATATATAGGCAAGTGGTATCTTCTACATGAATATATACCATAGTATTAGTAATTATTAGTAATTGAAATCTTACATAAGGTGAAGCCAAATTCAAAATGTTGAAAAGAGTCTCAATATTTTTATCTTTTTCAATTTCCTTCATTAATTGATAACGATATTTACGATCGTGAGTGCACAAATTTTCGACTCCAAATCCATAGCGTTCAGTGCACTTAATTGCCAACTGTTTGGGTTGAAATTGGTTGAAAAATTTCTGAATATTTGGATGAAATATAAAGAATTCAATTTGTGTACTGAATTTGGTAAAAATTCTTCTTGTTTCCATTGTTGACTCTTCAAAATCTGATACAAATTTAAAAAGCTTCTTCCTATTACAAATTTTGATGGCCTTAATTCGATTCTTCGAAATTTTCACAAGTCGCTCAGTTGCTTTTTTGTTCCAAAGATGCGAAACTTCTCGAGCAATCTTCAAATCCCCAAGATTCAGATAAGATAAAAAACAATCGGCAACCGGCTGAATAATAATATAATTGTTAATTGATAAATATTAAATATATATGTATTAACTTTGTAGTAAATTAATTTGGTATTTATATCTAGCATTTAATTTTAATTATATAAGTAATATTTAGTCTTTTGTTTTGATTCATATTTCAAGATTTCAAAAATTATCATTACTCATTACTCATTACATTAATAATACAATTAATTAAAATAAATTGTAATCGAATTTTTAACAATCTAATAAAATGTAGACCACATCCACATTGGCATTTCTATTGCAACTACCTAGTCTACTAATATGTATATATATTATTTTACTTTACAATTTACAATGCAATTTATATTTAAATTGGTTTATGATAATTGATGAGTAGGTAAACTGTGTCGAGAAACGAAAAAAGCTAGTCTTAAAATTTAGATTTACCAAATGATTTGATAATAGATAATCAAGTCCTTTTTTATCATCATCATTATCTGCTGGCTCTGGTAAGCTGACCAGGTCAGCTTCAACTTGACGATCTTCCATAATTTCTGATCCCTTCGTCAGTGTCCAAACCTGCACCTATTTACAAATGAAATAAAATTACAAAATTAGTGTTTTAAAGGGTTAATTATAAAATGACAATTTTAACTCTCATATTATTTCATAATATAGGATTTATAGGACTACCCTACTACAGACTAAAACCAATTCTTAATAGTGAATGGTGGTGTGTTGTCTTGAAATTAGAATTATAAAATAGGTACACAATTCTAACCTTTAACCTATCCCTTTACCAAAATAAAAATTAGGTGCCTTACTCCTACAGTAGGAGTTCAATCTCTGAGGATGAGTCCAACTCTACAACTTTTTAAATATTTATTTTAGGTCAAAATTTTAGGTATTTTGAAACTCGAAAGAGGAAGATAATTAAATTACTTTACTTATTTAATTAAATAGAAAAGATCGTAAATCACAATATTATAAATACCTACTTACAAAATATGAGTTGGATTTTACCAAACGGTACTACACTACACCTACTGTTTTGGGCTTATTTCGTGTTTGTGGTCAATTTCTGACCCCTTTTAATACATTTCGACTTACGACGAAAAAAAGTTCATTTTTTAATCCAAAACTAGTAATTATGCCCAAAATTCTTTTGGGCTGTTAATTTGACCTTAAAAAAGGTCAAAAATTAGAAAAATAAACAAAAAAAGTGCAAAAATAATTCGATTCGAACAGGATTTGAACCCGCGTCATCCCCCGTCAACAGAAACAACGTAGTTAAGGCAGCGCCTTAAACCATTGCACCAAGCAATCAGGCGAAGTGAGAAGTAGGATAAGAAAAGAACTATTACTTAAGATTAGTAGCTTAGGAATAGAAAAGAGAAAGGGAAAAAGATAGGGTTTTCTGTATTAGAGAATTTTGTGTAGAATCCCAGCGCGGACATAAATAAATATCCAGACTCTGTTCGATATTTTAAGGGGAGGATAGTACCTTTTTGGTAAAAGCTAACCCATAAAATATGTGATAGCAATTATATTGAATTTAAAAATACAAATTGGAAAATTGACGATGAGTGCCAGTGGCGATGGTGCCATACTGATGACAAAAACAAAGTTGAATTTTATGGTCATTCTGAGAAAGACCAAATTTTGACCCCAATTTTGAACACTTAGGTAACTACTACAGATACTTGGCAAATCTAAAGGCTAAAATTTAGTTTTCAGAGCTAAATTAAATGAGTAGGGACATAAAAATAGTACCTACTTAAATTGTGTTTATGTTATGCATTTGTAAATTGTAATGTAAGTAGGTACAGGTACCTAACCTAGTATAGTATATACCTAAGTAATTAATTGTAAAATTAAAATTACGATTAGTGACAGCCAGCAGCTGAACTACACTTGATTCTGATGCATGATATGATGTTAAAATGCTCTTCATTTAATTCAGCACTGAAAGATCAAATTTTGACCTTCATTTTAATCGTAAATTACTTTATAATATAAGCAATAAAAACTTACCTTGAGCTTGTGTAGTAGATTCGAGTTAAAAGTTAAAATAGATAGGTAATTAAACTAATTAATTATGTATGTTTACAAAATTATAATTAACAAAAATAAATAGAAATAAATGGCATAAAAAGTTGAATGACAAACAAATGCATGACAGAATTCGGAATCGAAATCGAATCAGAGATCGAACCGCACCGGTGCGCTGTGCGGAAAATAGCGCACCGCACCCGGTGCGAAAGTGCGAAAGTGCGGTGCGCTCCGAGATCAGAGGTGCGCTGTGCGGTGTGGTGCGGTGCGCTCTCGGCACACATTATATTTACGATTATATTTTACGATTATACCTATTAAAATGCAGAAATTTCTATATTAT